>UELU01138864.1:0-37759 GCA_900490025.1 Megastigmus dorsalis
CCCCAGGCCAAGAGCCACTCTTCCCCGTTCCCTATGCGTAACGGCTGTGTCGCTATCCGGAGGTACGCGACGCCTGGAGGGAGGGTGTAACGGCAAGGCGCGTTCGAATTCCGCGCACGAAAGGAACGGCGCGAATGTATAGGCGCGCGTGCGCGGGAAAGAGAACGAGGAAGAAGGCCGAACGGAAGCGGCCATACTGTTCTGGCTTCTCCGTGTGTACGCCACGTGCTCGCGTTCGCTCCCGCGTGGGCGTAAATTGCAGTGAGAAAGAGAGAGAGTGGGAGCGCGTGTGCGAGTGAAGTGGTGGAGGCACGAAGCCCCCCCACCATCCACTACTCCCGAGCCGTCCAGGAGCGGAGAGTGCAGCGGGAGAGCCCGTGGGATCGACGGGCAGCGGCGGCCACGCGGCGCATCCAAGCGAGCCGCCTAAGCGAGGGAGTGCGAGAGAGAGAGAGAGACGTGCCGATCTCGACGGCCAGCCGCACAAAGTAAGTGTGCTTTGTTTTCTCGCGGCGAATAAGCCCGTCATGAAAGCCAGCGCGGACGCGCACTGGCCGACGGTGACGCGATTGCGACAGGTTACTCGTCGCGGAGTAACCTGCACGAGAACAGCGGCGTCGGAGCTTGTAAGCCACGAGTCGAACCTCGTGGCAGCTCCGAAATAGCGTCAGCGCGCGTACATGCGAACTCGGCCCGTTCGTCGCGTTATAAATTGTATGTGAAATTACAGAGCCGTGTTAGAGTCATTTTTACAGAATATATTTTATCCTTTTTATGTTACTGAACTGAGTGAGTGTCATTTCGTGACTTCGCTCGCATCCCGTTTCCCCGCTCGTGCGAATACCGCCCTCGCCGTTCGTGGCGAGCTGGCCAGCATTTACGGCGGGAAAAGCTGTACGGTTTCGCGATTTCGCGGACCTTTTCAGCTGCGAGTTTCCCAGGAGTGAGAGAGACAGGGAGAGTAGCTGTCTCTCTCCAACGAAAAGCCGAGAGAGATATCTCTCGGCGTTGTTGACAGGGCCCGGCATTGCACGGAGGTGCGATTGTACAAGCGGCTAACGTCCGCCCGCACCTCCCGCCGCAACGAGGGAGCGCAGCTGCCACACAACTGCAGCGTACCATCCCGCCAGGGCACGTCGCCCTGGCCGAACGTATCCCCCAGCTAGGACCCCGTTACAGAATTTATTTTAAATGAGAAAAAAACCTAAGCCAAATATATGGTATAAATGGTCTACAATTAATTGTTTATTCAAAGAAAATTTTTGGGCCTACAATTATTTTATTCTACATATACAGGTTTCTCCGTGAGTAAGTATAGTAATAATATTATATTATGGACATCAAAATATAGAAGGTGAAATTTGAAATCATCGCACATCAAACAAAAAATCACACTGGGCACAAAAATTAATAAAAAAAAGTCATTTGTAGAAAAATGTAGTCAAAAAATGTTGTCTAAGCTCTCAAATTGTAGCAAAAAAATCGGTTTTTGGCCAAAATCGGGGTGGCGCACCATTTAAAATAAAAAAATAATTGCACTGTCATAAAGAGCGGGAAAAAATACATGAAAAACATGTATTTAAAAAGTGACACCTTAAAAGCAAGGGTGTGTAAAAAATGATTTAAAAATTAAATAATTTTTTTTGGGCCCATATTTGAGGTTATGTGATCTGAAAAATTTATGGTTAGTTGCCACACGATAACCTACCTCTGTGATTTTTTACAAAAAATTTGCATGCTAAGATGCGCCAGAATAAAATAATGTCAAAATAACACGTTTTTTGAGCTTACTGCGCATGCGCATGGGATAGGGGGCTGAAAATTTGGCTGTGGAAGTTTTTTTTCAACCCCTCTCGAATGGAGTATGATACATGCGTATTTTAAGAGGGGCCAATTTCATCATAATAAACCGGCTATAGCCTTTAGGAGTTTCAGTTAATCAAATGAAAATGGTAACATATTTTGTAAGATGCAACGTAAGAAGAAAGTCTATTCTGGCACCCTACAGGGGAGCGTCCTTGGACCACTCCTCTTCATTGTTTTCATAAACGACTTACCCTCCGTTCTGAGCGTCGTACGGCATATGATCTTCGCCGACCCAGATCTACCACTCCTTCTTTCCCGCCGACCTTCAGCAATGGATCGCGATAATCACTCGTGAAGCAGAGGCAGTGGCCGGCTGGGCCGCTAACAATGGTCTATGTCTCAACCTCGGGAAGACGCAGGTGATGCTCCTTGGCAGCGAGGCTTTTATTTGTCGCCTCGACCTTGATAGCATTCCCAAAGTCTTTCTTCTCGGGGTCTCTCTCCCATACGCTTCCCGTGTAAAGAATCTAGGTCTCATAATTACCCCCACTCTCAACTAGACACCTCACGGGAACCAAGTTCTAAGTCGAGTACTGGCTTCGACTGGCCCTCTGCGTTCAAACGACGAATGTTCTTCATAGGCTCGCTGGCGCTCAACATCTTGGCCTATCGGAACCCAACCTATCTCGCTGTCAACTTTCGGGGTATGAACGTTGATGTGATCGCGCGCTCCTACAGTCGCCTCCCTCCCCGCTATCTCTTCTACAGCACATCGAGGGCAAAGGCCCTGCGACGTTCGTTTTACATCACCGCGTCAAATCTCCTCAACTCGCTGGGTCCATTAAACATCACGCCGGTTCATGTGGCGAGACTAAAGTCTGGTCTTTCCTCCACGCTTTCTGCCAGGAACAGAGTGGACTGGGACACGCGAATGCGGCTGGAGGACCTGAGGCCGAATGGATGAACATGACCCCTACTACTGACGCTACAGACTTTACAACTACAGCATTTCGACCATTATCGTTACCAGAGCCTACAGATCAAAGAGAAGAGACTACGAAATCAATTTATTTAAAATCATTAAGTTCAAATAAATATTAATTTTTCTTTTTCTTTTTTAAAATCATTTTATTTTAGATTGTATGTATTCGCTATAATCTGCTCTAAGAGAGACGTTTATTTTTATTTTTATTTCTATTTATATATTAATTTTCATTTTTATCTATATTCTTATCTTGTATCATTTTTTTTTATTTTTTTCATATTATATTTCATCAGTTTTTGTTTTTTTCTAAAAATTTATTTTTTTGTTGTTATTTTGTAATAATTAAATACTTTGTAATACTTATGTACATTGATGAAGGGCCAAATAGAGTCACACCCCCTGGTCCAAATAAACCATTATTCTATTCAATTCTCTCTCTCTCTCTCTCTCTCTCTCTCTTTCTCTCTCTGTCTCAGTCTTTCTCTGTCTCACGCACAGTTTCCTGTATGACCGGTATAATTAGCATCTTAACCTCTAACTAAGGTCAACAGATGGCCACACTAGTGCAATTTCGGTATAGTGCTGCAGTGCACTTTGTGACACGCTCTATACCACAAGGAGTACTGTAATTACTCGTGATACACTTAATCACTGGAGATTTGCTGCTGTACGAATTTCGACACATAGCCGCGAGCCACGCCCATTGTCCTTCCCTCCTTAGCTTCGCAGCTTCTCTCTCGAATGATCAATCATTTAGTTTCATTACAGTTTCTCAGTGTGAAGTCTTGATGGGCATTCGTAAGTCAACCTCCAGAGTCACTGGACCGGATGGCATCTGAGCAGAGATGCTTAAACTAGTATCCCCAATCCTAATCGCTCCTATTACTTCCGTTTTTAACTTTTCGTTGTGTAATACCGTTTTTCTAAATCTCTAGAGGAGAGCCTTCGTCTCACCCTTGCGAAATTAGTTGTGGTATCCTCAATATTTGACACTATGCCGATTGCCAAGCTCTGCAGGATCTCAAAAGCTCTCGAACGTATTGCTTACCAATAGCTCTCTCGACATCTTGAGAATTCTGGTCTCTTAAACTCGCACCAGGCAGGTTTCGCCCTTGTATCAAACGCAGGATTACTGCGCTGATTCTATTTAACTTTTTGAAGACTACGCGATCGCCTTCAAGCAGTTGTAGATGAGGGTGGCTCCACCTCGGAATGGATCAAGGTCATGGCTGGCATCCCGCAAGGGAGGGTCCTTGACCCACTCTTATTCATCGTGTTCATTAACGATCTGCCGTCCATGCGTCTGCGACAATATCCCTCGTATGGGTCATGTCACTCTGCATCGCATTAGCCTTGGCTGGCTCTCTGCGGCCAGATGACGCTAGCTTCATAGGCTCGTCAGTGTTTAATATCTTCGCGTATCGTAACCCAGCCTATCTTGCCGTCAACTTCACGCGTTTGAATGTTGACGTATTTGTACGCTCATCAAATAGCCTTCCTCCCAGGCTCCTTACTTATTCTACTCCTAGAACAGAGGCCAACTCGCTGGGGCCTCTAGAGATCTCCCCTGATCGTCTGTCCAGCTTTAAAGCTAGTCTCAATGATGAGTTTATGGCACGTGACCGGGCGGATTGGGACCTGCGGGTGCGCCTGGAGGGACTAGTCAACCATCCGATGCCTGCTCATGGTCAATAAGCTGCAACACTATCTTCATCACCTTCACATCACCAACAACATCTAGGACGCAAGACAGCTGATTTTCAAGAACTGCCAATTTTTCAACTACATTCCGTTTTTTTGCTTATCTTTTCACATTCTCTTATTTACTATTTTAACTTATCATTATATTATTCATTAACTTTTATTGACAGTATAAACCGTGAATTTTCATTATACTTTTCAAATTTTTATATTCACAGTTTATTTTTATATAATTCTTATGTTTTTATTTTATTTTCATTTTTATTCTCTTACATTCATTAATACAAATTGTATTTTTTGATATAAAATTATAGATTGCTATCACCCATTGCACAAACTGAAGAGCCAAATTGCCTGTCTCTCTCTCTCGTAAGTCACAAGCCATAGGCGCCGCGAATAGGCGTAATACACGCCCAACCCTTATACATGCGTCAATGCATCGTATAACTCGGTGTGAGTAGACAAGTGACTCGCCAATCGTCACAATACTTAAGGATATATCTTACAACAAGTATATCATTAAAACACACGCAACTGGATAGAAAAATAAAAGTGCAGCAGGTCTCATTCGATGTTAAGTTGTAAGTAGAATTCAATGGTATAGCCAGAATTAATGTAAAATTTGTGGTTCAAAAGATAAAAAAATTATTTTCCGAAATAAATTTTTTTAGCGAATATTTCTGCTATATTCTTGTAGACGGGATAAAAATAATTCGAAATAGTAGTTTTTGATTAGCGATAATATTTTTATCCTTTCGTAATAAATATTAGAAATATTCATTATTTATCGTCGTTGCCGAATGTTACGTATGGAGTACGGAACTGTATGCTTATGCATAGAGCACTGCACTCCGCTCGCAACTTAATTAATATATGTCTATTTGTGAATAGCGCCGCGCGCATTTACTCATACGGACTCGCTCTTTCAATAACTGTGAGGACTTGGTTAATTGAGAAAAGATATACATATATTTAGAGACAATAGGCATATATTCTGTCAACCCCCTCCGCCCCTTTACACAATTTATACAATAATGTATGTCAGTGCTGCCGCACTGACTCGGATTTTTACAATTGATTCTACAATTTTTGGGTAGTCTTTCGGTAAGTACCGGCAATGTTCGGCCGAAGGGAAGGAGAGGTTCGGTGGGATTCCGGCGTCGAAAGCTCCTTCGTTGCTCAGCGTACGCGGGCCATGCTCACTCGAGCTCTACTCTGTCAAAGGAGATAGAGCGAGAAAGGAGGTGGGGGAGAAAAGAAAAAGAATGTTTGCATGCAATTCCACTCGAGCAACACAGCTCAAGCCGGGCCCTGTGAGAACTCTGTTGCTGTCACTCAGATTTTGCTTGAGTTCTCGCTGATCCAAGCCAGAGGGATAAGGGAATAACCGAGGGGCCAAGCCCAGTCCCAAGGTGAACGGCAATGTCTAACGGTCGCCTCTCCTTGGGGCTGTTACGGTAGGCCTGCTTGCAATGAAGCTTTGAGGGTTCTTCTTGATTTTACCCTGGCGGGGAGGTGCGACCTCCTTTCTCGCTCTATCTCCTTTGACAGAGTAGAGCTCGAGTGAGCATGGCCCGCGTACGCTGAGCAACGAGGGAGCTTTCGACGCCGGAATCCCACCGAACCTCTCCTTCCCTTCGGCCGAACATTGCCGGCACTTACCGAAAGACTACCCAAAAATTGTAGAATCAATTATAAAAATCCGAGTTGTAGGCGCACTTGGGTACACAAAGGGAAAGAGAGAGAGAGAGAGACAGTTGGGGCTCTTGCTGGGCTTCCCTGGGATTTATTTGGACCTTCCGTGATTATTAATTTATTAGTTTAATTAGTTAAACTTTTCGTAAATTAACACGCGGTAGAGAAAAAAATATATAAGCAGAAGTGAAGATACTAAATTAAAATTACTATATTTAAAGCACGCTGAATTTAAGACAGAAAAAAAAGTTGACGTAGACCGGCACGTCTATTCGCCTGTAGTTCGGACTGAGAACTGAGGGCTGGCCCTCGTCGATGCGTAGGTTGTCGTCGACGGCGAAAACTGCTGAATAGTTCTATCTCTTTCTCTTTTGTGGGATAGGCCTGAACACAGCAACAGCGCTCGGGACTAGGAGTTTGTTTCGACAAGCGCTATCGCTGTGCATTCCTGCACACGCAACGTGCAATAGGATACTTTTCTGGCCTTGAAGTTTTTGTCTTACTTCAGTGCCAGAAAAGCACCAGTACCTATGCACCGGGCTTCGAAGTGAGAGAGGATGTTTTATTATAAAAAGGATAAAGAAAACTTTAATTTGTTTAAAATGAATTAAGAGTAAGACAAAAAAAAACGAAACGTAACACCGAAATTACGGGACTAAGATGACAATTCCAGTTGAGTTCATCGTCGTCACGTTACCGAACGGCGAACAGAGTGCGGCAACTTCATTCCGGTCTCCGATGATCTCGGAAAAAAGTGTTTTTACGGTTACGAAGAATACCGACTATACGGAGTGTTGTCATTTTGTTGATATCGCTAATTGAAATGGAGGATAATAGATGGCGGTAGATGAATATTTTTAGCGTTGCATTATTATTTTCAATCGCAATAACATAATATAAAATAATTTAGTTATAATTTATATTATAACTAAACGAAAAGTTTTACTAACTTTAATTGTAAAGCTGCCGTAGGTTTTTTCCTATTAGCAAAAAAAGCGGATACTAGATGAATGGTTTTTTAAGCTTGTTTACTTACAGCTTATAATGATTTTTATCAGTCAGTCAAAATGATTATTAGGAGCTCTAAAGAACCAAGTAGAGTACGAACCGACATAATTATTTTTTCAAATGTATAAAATTAAATGTGTGATACGCCACTTGTCCAGGGTCAACTTGTAATCCCTACTAATACTGTATATACAGGGTATCCCGAAAGTATGGACACACCTGAAAATCTCTGAAACTAGAGGCGCTAGAAAAAAACTTTAAATACAAAAGTTTCCGCAAATAAAATGGCAGATCCGATCGTGACCTTGAATTTGACCTTGGATTTGACCTTCAGGGTCATTTGAAGGTCAAGTCGAATTTTTTCAATTGGAATCACCCGTTTTTATTACAGAAATGGAAAGCGGGAAAAATTTTCTATTCAATGGTATAAATAACACATGGGTTAAATGTAGCCCAAAGGTCATTTGAAGGTCAGATCTTTGAATAAGCTGAAATTTGTATTCAGTAGCCCATAACTCGGAAACTAGGGGTGCTAGAAAAAAACTTCATGCACAAAAGTTTCCGGAAATTAAACGGTGCATTCGATGGTCCCCTTGAGTTTGACCTTGGGTCATCTGAAGGTCAAGTCGAGTTATTTGAATGGGAACCCCCTTTTTTATTACAGAAATTGAAAGTGGGAAAAATTTTCTATTCAACGATATAAATAACATAGGGCTAAATACGCTAAAATTGGTGTAAAACTGCAATAAGTTTTTCTATCGAAGTTTCTGGAAATAAAACTGTGCATTTGACGTCGACCATGTATCAAAGATTTGGCCGTAGATTTGGTTATCGATCCGTTTGAAACTGACATTTTCAATTTTACAGTGCAGCCAGTGAAGGCAAGACACGCTGGTGTCCGACTGGTGAAGACCAACTAGCATCTTTTAGAAATCGTGACTTCCAAAAGTTAACGTTCATGTTCGCAGTGTCCTCCATTATTCAGTTGACAATACCCCATTATCATATCATTAAATAATACCCCATATATTATTATCATTAAATAATGAATTCTTAATTATTAAATATTTTATACCGCAAAAATAATGTAATAAATAAATAATCATTCCAATAAAAAGTACGTATAAAAAATAATTTAATAAACATTGCTCTAGTATAAAATATATATAAAAAATAAATATTGATTTAAATTACAAATTATAATAAAATCAAAAATAAATTTGAATTAAGCGATGTCTTTCAGCAATGCCAGCTTGATAGTCAGCTTCGTTTAGAATATGTAAATTATCTTCATAATTAGCCTTTGGAACTTCATCGGGGAGACTGCAACATTCAATTAAAATATTAGCAATATTATTAGTATAATAATTGGAGGGATGCCAAAATAAACACCGCAACAGTCTTTCAAAAATACTATAATAATATAGTAATAAAATGAATTTGTATAATGAGCTGTTGAAATTAAATACACTATGTTTTGAAGCAACGAAGCAGTTTATTTCACTACTTTATTTTATTATTATTATTATTAATTAAATAAAGTAGTGAAATAAACTGCTTCATTGCTTCAAAACATAGTGTATTTCATTTCAACAGCTTATTATGTAATTCATTTCCTTCGAGTATACACTGCACATAATCGTTTTTTAAACATACCCATTTAATCTTCGGAAATTATGAAGAACTGCAGCACCCTGGATAATTAAGGCAACCTTTTGTGGCTTGTATGGCATAACTCGTCTCCTACTGATTGCTAGCCATACATTAGAAAGTATGCCAAATAATTGCTCCATTTTGCATCGAGTCCTTACATGCTCATGTGTGTACCGGGCTTATCGTGAGCCTTCTGGTGCATTTCGAATAGGAGTTAGCAATATAGGTGAAGGAGTATAGTCACTATCGCCTGTAAAATTAATACAATATATATATATATATATATATTCTTTATTTTATTGTGTATTTTTTTTTGTTAAATTTGAAAAGCCTTTACTGTTAATAAATAAATAAATTATTTTCTTACCAAGTAAGTAATAATAGCCTTCGTTGCGAACAATTTCTTCATTCTTTCGGAGACTTTGCAAAGTTTGCCTAATATTGCTAAATCTCCATATATGTCTGTCATTGTTCGAACCTGGGCAAATCCTGATACTTTGGATAACATAATTATCGTCACCAACTTATAACAGAAGGAAAAATTTGTCACTGTATTCTTTGAAATATTATATTAAATATATAATAATAGTATACTAATTACTATTTGCACATTCATACTATGTGAATGTTTATGGTGATCGAAAGCTTCTTTCACAACACAGTCAATCAGACCCAGAATTCCAGGAATTCGGTTATACCGTATAAATCTGTAAGAAAAAGAAAATTCATTATTAAAAAATAAGTTTATTGCAGTCGAATACTTGATAAAAACTATTATGCTCTACATCAATGAAATTAATGAATTAAAGTATCTTTAGCGATTTATATCATTAAACAAACATTTCTACTTTTAACATTTAAAAAATTATTACATACAGAGTATATACATGATCTACAGCTTAGGCCGTGTCTTTAACGATATGAATTATTCTTAAGTAGTTTATATTTACCTATTACTGAGAAGTTGCCTTTCCTCTCTTGTTTTCGGAAACTTAATCCATTCATCTGCAATTAAAGATAAGGCCACGACCACTCTCTGTAAAATACGGCTGAATGTTGTCCGTCCTACAGGATGTTTATGGTCTTGACTGACACCTTTCTGATAGGTGCCCTCAGCAAAAAAGCGTAGTACAGCGAGTACCTGCAATGGTATAGGTATATATGATCCACCTTATGCCGTTATATGATCTTCCAGAAGAGCAACTAACTCTAGAGACAAAACAGGAGGCATTCTGGAATAGATATTTAATTTTATCAATTTATAATACTAAAAGAGGCTTCAAGGAAAGAAAGATAATAGATGGATAATTTTTAGAAAAAAAGGAAGACAGATACATGCTATGGAGACCAATACGATAAGAAATCTGAGAAAGAAAATGTACTACACGGATTACTATACTTTACTATACTTTAGTCTTTATCATTTTCATATTATTTTTCTCCATTTTTTCTTATATTTACATTTTCTTTAAGAATTATATTGTGGTTTTACCAATAAATATTATTGTATTATTCTATTACTTTTTCAGACTTGGAATGATCAAGTACGTCTAGCAAAAGATAAGAAAGAAAACTTGGAGATGGGTAGAAAGACGCAGCAACTGACTCCAACAGAAAAACGTATTTTGATAGTAGTCGGGGAAAGATTGCCAACAAACTTTTCAGCTTCTTGCTCTACATTTTCTGAGCCATCATGCTCAAATGGTGGAAACTTCAGTCACCCTATTAAGCGTCCCTTTGCTACTACTGCAATAGAACAAACTCCATCCAAAAAACCGAAAAATGCTGGTACGATTAACATACTTTCTAAAACATTGATTATGTACACATAAAATAATTTATATAGGGCATTAACGAACAGATTATCACTTTTGACGGAATCGGATAGCGCGAACAATTGTAAGTAAAAAATCATTAAAAAACTTTTCGATCCGATCAGTAATTACTGAGTAATAATCGACTGATATTCAATCGATTATTATTCCATCAAAAGTGATAATCTGTTCGTTATGTATACAATCATTTTTGAGCTGTAAGCTAAAAAAGAAGCTAATTAGAACATCGTATTTGCCTTTAAAGTACCACATAAATTCATGTATATATATTTATCACTAGTTTTTATGTATTTTAGTGATGGACTTACAAGCTAAATTCGATGTTGTAATTTGCTTTTTTCTAATTCGAGAGCTCAACAAATAATTATATATAAATAAACTAATTAAGTAATAATTTGTGTGTTAATATATGTACATAATTATTCTTATTTTTAATTAATTATCATTTTGATTTTGCAGTAATAAACAATTTATTTTACAGATACAAGTGGAACAAATATAATGAAAGAAAGTAACAACATTGTACTCGAGTTATCTACAAATTTGATAGAGGCTTTACAAGAGCAAAATCTGATAATTAAAATGGGCTTCAAAAACATAGAATCATCAATTGCCAAAGTCTGCAAGGAAATAAGTAGCTTGTTTGATCGACAAACAATTCCATCTACAAACAATGATAGTGACGGTGAAGATGATTATGCCGAAGAAAATCATTATCCAACAGAATATTTGGATGATGAATATCTGTAATTTACCTTTATTAACCTAATTTTGGTACTTTTTTATAATAAAAGAATGATTTGAGATCTATTCTTTGTTATTTATTTACTGATTTCATTTATTAATACAAACCTATTCGAACTATAATTTTATTAATTAATAAATGTAATTAACTCTTTGATTTGATCATTTCAATAATTTCATAAAAAAAAATTATTTAAAATCTTCTGCGTGCATTATAGTCATCCTAAAAACATTGGTTTTTAGGGCAGATCTCACTGCCGATAAACCAGTGTGGTATACCAGCTTTATCGTAGGTGGTATGTGTAATTTACAATTACGATATACCGACTGTGATAAACCGTGTATCGCTGCAGAGCAACCCAACCCCTGGTGTCCGACTGGTGAAGTGCAACAGGCATCTTTTAGAAATCCTCAAAACGAAACGAGAAACAGTTTTTCCTACGGTCTTTTGTGAAATTCTTGGTTGCAACGGTAGCCTGAATTCTGCGTTAAACAGAACCGCAACTCGTCGATATGACCTAACCATATCACCCCATCCTCGCATTATGAGGATGCTTATTCGTTCACGTTCTGTGAGACGATTGATTCTCAAATACAGAAAACGAAAATAAGAATAAACGAAAAGAATCAGTGCGTTGATAGAACTAATTCAGAATGAAAATAACAAAGCACATCAAAATCGATAATTATCTTATGAATGCATACCTGAATATTCACAAAAATTGACCTCTTTATCCCGTCATTAGTTCAGGTGTGCATATGGGAGGGTTTATCTGTTAAAAATTGTGAATTCGGCCAAAAACCTTTCAGAGTGCGAATCTGAGATCGGATTTCTAAAATTTGTAAATGACCTTTGGACAAGTTTTCTGGAATGAAGAAGTATGGTTCTCGTTCAAAAAACTCGACTTGACCTTCAAATGACCCTAAAGGTCAAATCCAAGGTCAAGATCAAGGTCACCATCGGATGCGCCGTTTGATTTGCGGAAACTTTTATATTCAAAGTATTTTTTCTAGCGCCACTAGTTTCCGAGATTTTCAGGTGTGTCTACACCGATTGCGCACTGATACAATTGTCACGACTCACCTCCTCATTAGGTTGTTCGACAGCCGAGAATCAATGGCGCCTGTCTGGCCCACTGACCGTCGCAACTTTGTCGAACCGCCAAACCCTTATCCTTTCGTAATTGCTCAGACAATAATCCTCTTGTCGCTTTTACTCGGCTTACTGGTGTTGCTGGTTCAATATTGCTTCCATCGCTGATGTTTCTTACAAGAATGTATGGATATAAATGGCTGCTAGGCTGTGCGTATGCTGCTGAAATTAATATCGCGTGCTTCTACGTCGGACTCTAGACAGCAAGTGTCTTCTTTTCGGAATACGTCTTCTTCAATTGCTCTGTCTTCATCGCACTCGTTCTATCTCAATTCTTATCTTCGTTGCTCCAATGCTCGTTGTCAGGTCCAAAATTCCACTCGCGTGGTCCAAAATCGGATTAGCTTATTCCTTTTGGAAAACCTAGAGGCACTCTCCCTCACGTCTCTGGTAATTAATTCGGTCGTCGTTGCTGATTAGCTTCTGAGACTGACCCAGATAAGGAGCTAGGTCAGCCTCAGAAGCTAATATATATATAAATATCCCTGCATGCCCTATCGAGAATGATTATTTTATGGAATATTTGTTTTTAAAATTTCGTATTCATCGTATTTTGAAAAGTTAACTCAGATTTTCCGAGCAAATTATAAGCCAAAATGTACTTTACTAAGAAGGTTATAGAATATAGAATATTTAAACTAGTAATCCAGGTACTTGGCATTGCAGTTTGCGAATCGTGTAAGTCTAATTATTAGTTAATTATTATTATTATTATTCGTGCGATGTTGTTCAGTTAAATCTCTCCATAGTTTTTTGCGTCTAGGTGGGGAATGTAGCCGTACACGAGAATGTACAGATATAAATCGTACAATTTGAAACTATTAAAATTATCATAACCAAAGTATCCGTATCTCTTCCTGCAGAGTTCATATTTGAGACTGAGTTCCTTAGGTTATCATAGACAGACTCTTAGCTCTACATCGATGTATGGTAGAAAGGATTCAAAGAAGTATGGAAAAAGGTATGTCAGAAAGTATGCCTAGAAGTATGGACAAAGATATGGTAGAAAGTATGCCAAGAAGTATGTCGAACAGAACAGATATAAGTCATGGATAAAACCAATATTCCATAAAATAATCATTCTATGACAAATACTAACAAAAAGTACGAATATTACTACAAAGTTAAATTTGCTCAGAAGCTAAAAATGAGCCATTTAATTTTACACTTTTGAAAAATAATTATGTCGGTTCGTACTCTATTTGGTTCTTTCGAGCTTCTAATAATCATTTTGATTGACTTACAAAACTCATTATAAGCTGTAAGTGAACAAGCTTAAAAAACCGTTCATCTAGTGTCCGCCTCTTTTGATAATATGAATAAACGGCAATTTTACTATTAAAGTTAGTAAAACTTTTCGTTTAGTTATAATATAAATTATAACTGAAGTATTTTATATTATGTTATTGCGATTGAAAATAATAATGTAACGCTGAATATATTCATCTACCGTCATCTATTATCCTCCATTTCAATTAGCGATATCAACAAAATGACAACACTCCGTTTAGTCGGTATTCTCTGTAACCGTAAAAACCCTTTTTTCCGAGATCATCGGAGACCGGAATGAAGTTGCTGCACTCTGTTCGCCGCTCGGTAACGTGACGACGACGAACCCAACTGGAACGG
This sequence comes from Megastigmus dorsalis, assembly GCA_900490025.1. Classification (NCBI taxonomy): domain Eukaryota; kingdom Metazoa; phylum Arthropoda; class Insecta; order Hymenoptera; family Megastigmidae; genus Megastigmus; species Megastigmus dorsalis. The sequence goes on from UELU01138864.1 coordinate 14,210, forward strand.
TCATCTTAGTCCCCTAATTTCGGCAACGACGATGAATAATGAATATTTCTAATATTTATTACGAAAGGATAAAAATATTATCGCCAACCAAAAACGATTATTTCGGAAAATAAATTTTTTATATTTTGAAATAAAAATTTTACATTAGTTTTGGATATACCATTGAATCCTACTTACAACTTAACATCGAATGAGTCCTGCTGCACTTTTATTTTTCTATCCAGTTCCGAATAAACTGATTCGCAAAGTGGTGCGTTGGGGCTGTGTCACTCTGTATGTTATAGCTTATATAAGGTTGTCCGTAAGATATGAACTTATTCCTGTATTAAAGTATTAATCAGGGTGAGGAATAAATATAGAAAACCCCAGAAAATTTTAGAGGATCGTTACTGAATTAAAAAACTTAAGGTCAAGTCTTAAGTAATTTTTATCAAGGAATTCAATGGTGACCTTAGATTTGATCTTGAACCTCGTCTTCAAGGTCAACTTTTATTTTTTAAATGTGAATTCCTATTTTTGACATCAGCAATCGAAAGAGCGGGAAATTCTACGTTCAGATATGTATTAAGGTCTAAGCGGAACGTGACCTCAGCGGGTCAAATGGAGGTCAAATGTATACTAATTTGAAAATCATGAATAATTTTAGAGGATGGTTACTGAAATAAAAAACTTAAGGTCTTAAGTAGTATTTATCAGGGAATTTAATGGTGACCTTAGATTTGACCTTAAACCTCACCTTCAAGGTCACTTTAAGGTCAACTTTTATTTTTTAAACTGGAACCCCTATTTTTGACCTGGACAATCGAAAGAGCGGGAAATTCTACGTTCAGATACGTATTGAGGTCTAACGTCAACGTTAATTCAATACATTTGACCTCCATTTGATCCGCTGAGGTCACGTTCACTTATAAGAGACATATATAGCGAGCTGACTTACTAAAGTAATAAATAACTATCACTTGTCGAATGACTAAATAATAATTTCCAATATAAAAAATCTTGTATGCTGTCTTATAGTAATGTTTATATTCATTATTACAGTTAGAATTATCAATAAAAATCACAGTTGATATTTTTACTATCATGTAAAACGTAGACGGGAGATGAGAATTGGTTTTTATACTATAATCTAAAATGATACTAACATTTAGGATAAGATGCGAGTAACATTATTACATTATATCTCCATATGCAATTTTTCATTTGTCAGGTCACTACAGGCTACAACGATTTAGAGAAAGATGAAGTTAATATTATTGCAGGCGCATTAGAGCTTCGAAAAAAGACAGTTGCTGATGTTATGACACGCATTGAAGATGTCTATATGCTTGACTACAATCGAATTTTAGATTTCGAAACTGTTTCTGAAATAATGTCGTCAGGTATAGTTGTAATTTTAAATATGTTTTAATATTAAGTTAAATTATTAACTTAACTACAGAACATAACAAACTTAAAATATTTACTTTTATCAAAGCATTATTGCGCATACCTCAAGGTACAGACTACAAAGATAATATTGGTACAGAACTAGGCTAGGATTACGAACGACTAAGTTTGATACATTCATTTTTACATCTTATTTTCTAATCTCTAGAAAATTTTCTCAGAGTTATAATAGTATAAGTAAAATTTTATCAATGCATGTAGAAATTAATTAAAAAGTTTAAAAGTTAAAGTTAAAATTAAAGTAAAAATGTTTTGGGATTAAAATTTGTTTAAAATACCTATATATCGATAAAAAAGTGGGTATGGTAAAATTGTAACCAATTGATGACAAGCTGGGGAATTGAAATTTCATATGCTATGAGCTGGTTACTCCAATACTAAATAAAATTAATAGAAAACAATTTAAAAAATAAATAACAATTATTATTGATATTATATTAAAATGTTACCGCTCGTCGTTCGTCGTCGTATGGTATATATAGTATTCATATTTATACCTATTAAGTACCCTTCTGGTGTATAATTATAATAATGGTGTATTGATTTTTTTATGGTATTTACATTTTTATGGTGTATATTTTTATAGTGTTTTTTATTTTTTATGGTGTTTTCATTTTTATGGTGTTTTTATTTTACAATATTCTAATTAAAATTATTTCTTTTTGTAAAATGTCATGGCAACTGTTACAAATATTTATATTATTGGTCTTATTTAATTTACAAGGATAGCAAATACTAATGATTTTACTGCACACCTAAAAGAAACTATAATATTATATTTTACAAAAACCTTTATACATGTAACAAAACATTACTATTAACTAATTAAAAATTTTAAACTGTGTATGTGTACATGTATGTATATTTATACATATCTAGAAATATTTCCGTACGTAAGTATAATTAAATGTGATAGTAACAAAATTTCTGTATATGTGAACTAATCCTAAAACCTACCATTAAAAAGGTATAATCTTAACAAGTATGAATGTATTTTTCCACTCGCTTCTGCTTATTTGCATAAAATGTCCTAACACAATTTATTTTTTTCTTTAACACATTTAATAAATTAGTGTATATACATTTTACTACTTTTTTATTTATTCAGATAAATTTTCCAATTTCTAATGGTCAATTTAAACTAAAGAAAGTTGTGATATCAATTCAGAAGTTGTCAAGTACTCTTTTTTATTAATAATTTTACACAATGATTGTTTTACTTGTTGATTTAAATTAAATTAAAAAAATAATTAATAATTAATAATTAATTGTTCCCAATTTTATAAAATATCTTAAATGTTAACAAATAAATATGAACATACTTGGCGGCCCGCGGTCGGCAGGCAATTTAAGGTATGCTTTATAATCATTCTTTTTCTTAATATTTATAAATCATAATTAAGTTAAAATTGAAACCGCTCATGTAGCACATAAAAATATATAATTTGTAACGTTCGACTGTTACAGGTTAGAATTTCGATAGATTTCGCTATCAAAATTCGTCGAATTCGTGTCGAGACCTAGTTTCTTTTTGAGAGGTAGTTTAATTTAAATAAATCCCGCCCAAACATATCAGGACAAAGGAGATATAGCGGAGACGCGCAATGGTCCCTGCACGTCGCCACCCTGACATTCTAGATTGTACCCGGTTTAACCTTTCTATCTCATACGATATTGAGATAGAAAAAAGTCGGAAAATATTGACGGAGCTTTCCTCACTCCGAGCGTAAGCAAATGCGCATTGATTGGCTTACGGCGGAGCGAGTACTAGACTCAGTGGATTGAGGATGGGATCGGTCAGACTAGGAAAAATCGAGTTGTACGACTTGATTCGCTGTTGCGTAATGAATAGCGTAAAAAATCTTAGCCTCTCACCCTTCCAGGTTCGATGGACGTCGCAATGACAATCCACCTAACTGGGGGGGCTTAAAATTAGTAAAGCAGGTTCGTTAAGAAAGCGCAATGTTTCTTTAACTTGCTGCGAGAAAATCGTTTAGAATCTTAAAATAATAAACATTAAAATACTATACAATAGCCTTCTATCCACTGCCGCTTAATGGACAGTAGGCAGACGTCAGCTTGCTCTCTTTTCACGGAGTTCAGTGGAAAAGTGCATTACTTTCCCACCTTGTCCGTGAAAACCCAGTTACGGGTATCTGGTTTGTTGAGAAAGCGCAACGCTAAATCGCTTGACTTCGACCGTGTTTATATAGGTTACACAATCGGGACAGCTTCGATGATCTTCGGGACACGATGGCGACTTCCCTCTCTCCTCGGCAGCTCGTTGATGTGACTTGCTCACGCAGGAGAGCGCTTTATTCGCGCGAATCTCTCTCGCGGGTTGATTGTGTGCGGGCATGCGTGTGTATGATCGTCCCGCTCGGCGGTCGAATATCTTTCTCTCTCGCACTCATTCTATTTAGATTTTGTTTTAATTCTAATTTATTTCTACCTTTATTCGCTTTCTTATTGATAATTGATTTTGTTTTTATAAATGTCTTAATGCTATATTTGCTATGGATAATTATTAATTAATTATTAATAATTAATTTATTCTTCATTTATATATACTTATAATAATGACTTTACTTTTTATTTATATAACATGTCCACTTTTCTTGACTGCATTATTATTTTCGCAATTTCAAATGTGAATAATTAATAATTTACTTTATTTTGCTTTAATTATTTATAATTTATTTTATGATTTAATTAAAATAATTAGATAACACTTATGAGTCTTACAACGGCCACCCAAATCAAATTTTAAAATTGAGAAAAATTAAGGCATGAATTTTTAAATTTTATTTCTCGCAAAACAAAATAAACCACGATAACAAAAGTATATAATGGAAGTTTTAATCCCCTTAACGTAAAGCACGCATGCACAGGTTATTTTTTCAATAAATTTTAACTAAATTTAAGAGAAAGAAAAAAGCAATTTATTTGCAACAACAAAACGATATAAAAAAAACTTTAATTGTTAAAGTGAAGAAAAAAATATTTATCTGTTTGGCTTATAATGCCTGAGACCATTCCTCCAAGTCGCTCCATACCAAGCGCCTCCACCTCGTCCATGAGATTAATCAAGTCATCGCTGACACTGATGTCAACGTCCTTTGGAAGAATCGGTGGTGTGACTGGAGATGATGACAAACTCGTGTCGATAAAGTCAATGAGTGGCATGTCGAGGATTTTTTTTGACTGTTTGATTTCCGCTTTTACGCTATTAATTTTTCTTTCTACCTTCCTTAACTATTTTGCTATTTTGGTTAAGGTTACGGGCGTCCTTCTCTTTAACATCGCTGGCTCTGTTGCAACTGTCTGGGTCGTCTGGTTGCCGGATTTTTGTTTTCATTGCGACCATTTTCCTGCGGCATAACTCCCCTTCGCCGACTTTCACCCTTCCTCACTTGCACTTAAAATGCATATGCACTTAATGGATCTACTTAGCACTGAGTTGCTGCTCGTTGCACTAGACTGCTACGTCGCAACACCCCATCACTTCCGTTTGCGTGGATACGTTCATGGCTTTACTTGATTTTGAAAATAATCGTAGATATGCTGTGATGTTTGCTTTTCAAAATTTTGATTAGCACTTGTCCTAGTTTCATTTTGAGCCTGTATTTATACCCTTGAATCTTTGTAGCTCCGAGTGTCCAGAAGGGTAAGCTTGGGCTTGATTGGGCGCGTAATATTTTTGTTTTCCCTTTCTTTACATTTTGCTTAGAATTTTCGCGATTTTACTATATACAGTATGATCTCGCTTATTTTACATTTTGATTTAAAAAGTTAATTCCAGATATTAGACAAAACGCTTATTACTATTTTACAATTATTGTCTTTTTTCGTACTAACAACTAACATAGATTGTTTATAATACAAAACGATTTTAACTACTTATAAATATAAATTGTATAATCTTTCTTTAAATAAACGTACATACTATGTAAGTTTAATATTAAAGGCTTAACAATTCTTTCAGGTAAAGTTACTTTGAATCTATCAAACGTTATTTTTCCAGTTAATTCGTTAATGATATCGAAACGCTTTATAATTTTCCCGTCTCTAGAATTTAAACGTTTTTTCAATTTAATAATATATTCATCTTCCGCTTGCAATTTAACAAAATCTTTGAATGTTTTAATTATCTCCTTTTCCGACGAAATACTTAACATTGCCGCTATATTTATTCCCGTATCTGTATTTTGCGAGGTTTCGCACGCTTGCGGCTACTCAAGTAGTCGGTTACGTTATTTTTCTTGCCAGGTAAATATTCTGCTTCGATCTCATAATCTTGCAGTGACAAATTCCAGCATTGTTATCGGGCATTGCTGAATTTACAGCTCTTTAAAAAGGTCAATGCTTCGTGATCTGTGCATACGATAATCTTTTTTGCCCCCCCCCCCCTTAAATAAGTATCTAATCGTTTAATTGCCCAAACAATTGCAAGCATTTCTTTTTCCGTAGAGAAATATTTACTTTCACTGCCTTTCAAAGTTCGGCTAATAAAAGTAATTATTTTCTCTTCACCTTGATCATTTAATTACGATAATGCAGCCGCGATCGCAAGGTCACTCGCGTCCGTAGTCAAAACGTATAGCTTACTCGGATCCGTGAATCTCAATATTAGATTTTCATCAAAGAATTTCTTAATATTTCCAAAAGCATTTTGATGTTCTGCTTCCCATTTAAATTTAGTATTTTTCTCCAATAAATTTATTAATGGTGCTAGATGGATCGAATAATTTTTTACAAACTTTGTACAGAAATTAACAAAACCTAGAAATGTTTGCAGTTGCTTAACATTTTTAGGTGGAGTAAAATTTTTAATTGATGCTATTTTATCGGTTTCTGGCTTTAAACCGTCTGCTGAAATAATGTATTCTAGAAAATAGACTTCATTTTGCACAAAATTTGATTTTTTTAAATTTATTCTTAAATTATTTTTTAATAGTTTTTCAAATAGAATCCCTACATGCTCTAAATACTGTTCGAATGTCTCTCACACTATGAATAAATCGCTGATAAATGCAATCAAGAAATCATTCAAGTCGTGAATAGCTTTATCTAATCCCCGAATAAGAGCTGCTGAACTTGTTTTGATACCGAAAGCTGCTACAATAAATTCATACACACGATTGTCGCACATGAATGCTGTGTATTTTTTGCTCGTTTCCGCGAGTGGTATTTGCCAATAGATGCTAGTTAAATCTAGTGCGCTCATATAATTTTTCTTTTTACATCTTGCGAAAATTTCCTCGATCCCTGGCGGCGCATCGTAATCATTTATTAACCGCTTGTTTAATTTGCGCGCGTCCAGACATAAACGTACTGAACCGTCTTTCATTTTAACAGTAACTATCGGATTAATATAATTACTTGATGATCATCTTATTATATTCATTTTTAACATCTGATCAATTTCCTCTTTTACTTTATCCCTATAAGCGATAGGAATAGGATACGGCTTTGTGAAAAATGTACTGTCGTCCTTTAAATTTAAAGAGTGAGTATAGCTCGTTAATAAACCTGATCTTTTTTCAAATACCTCTTTATACTTTTCTATGAGTTTTATAATTTCTGTTTTTTGATTAACATTAATATTTTCGTATGAGTTGACTTTATCGTGAATCGCTTTTATTGATATTCTATACGAATCGTCATACTCTTCATAATTATCGTTTTCTTTTTCACGATTTCCTTTAAATTGGAATGCTTCATTATCGAAGTTTTCATTTCATTCAATGTGCATTGCGCTGTATTCCTTTGAATCTACTGACACGCCTACATATTGCATTTTTTCATTATTGTTTTTAATCAAAAGGTTTATCGCATTAAATCTAGTATCTTTTAGCATTTGCAAAGATTTTAGTGAATCGTAACCAATTATACATTCTTTAATTAATTTCGGCACTATGACATAAATAATAGCCGTTCTCGAGTTCCCGAATTTTGTTTTCAACAATTTTTGTATTTTTAGCCGAGCTGACTTTACTCCTGTGGCTCCTTTTATTATTTTACCGCTTATAGATAGAGCTGGACGATTCTTTAAAACATCGAAATTATTATAATAAAAATTTTCCGATAGGCAAGTTATCTCACTGCCTGTATCTATTAAAGCGTTTACTTTTATGCCTTCTATTTCGATTGAAATTTCAGGACAATTTATGACCTTCACGTTCATGCCTTCTGGCTCGATATCATACCTCAGCTCCTCTCGATGATCTTCAAATATGGATGCGATATTTATTATATTTTCGTAATCATTATCGCTTACTATTTCTTCACTACTCACGACTTTTACTAGTTTCCCGGCTCGTGGTCGTTAATCGTTAATAAAAGTTTATCGAGTGCAGCTTCCTCGTTTAAATTGATCGATTTATCTACATTTATAAATTTATTAACGCTATTTTTATTAGAATTTTTAAACTTTTCAGTATTTTTAAACCGTTTTTTCACGTGAGGCTGCTCTGTGCCTTTATTTTCACGACTTTTGTGCATATTTATATAATTTTCATTGTCATACTTTATAGCATTTACTGAGTGACTTTCTGCCCCCCCCCCCTTGAATCTTTATTAAATTGGTACTTTTAAAAAGGTACTCTTTCTTTTTTCTCGTCTCTTTCATTTGACGAATATTTATTAAAAGTTTTTCTATTTGCAAATCTGTCGGAGCGCTTTTCCTTAGCCTAGTCGGCATCGTATTCTGCCAATACAGTAAACAATTCATTTTTGCTTTTAATTTGTTGTGCAATAAAACTGTGACGAATTTCGCATCCAAAGTGACAGATTACTTTCTTTACAATCTTCGGCTCATCATAATCTAAATCTAGCTCTGTCGCTAGGCCAAAAATATAAGTCGCGTAATTCACGCGATTGCATTTTCCCCCTGGTCGAAACTCGCTAAATTCAATTTTTCTCCTGTTATTTCTCTGTATAGTCGAATTCCAAAATCTCTGTTTGAATTTATTTACAAAGTCCTCGTAATCCCCTACATCATCTTGTTGAAGAAACCACCACTCTTGTGCGGCTTCTTCCAGTGCCTGGTATATAACGCACGGTAATTTATCCTCATCTGGCTTTGTGAGAGTTAGATATTTATCTAAATCAGATAAAAATTTCATTGGTCTCTCGTGATCTAGACCTTTGAAATTCGGTAAATCGAACTTAATCCGTTTCCCGGTATTTTTATTATTATTCGCGGTTTTGTTATTTTCTAACTGCGATTTAAGCTCTTGTATTTCAAGCTCGCCTTTTTCGGCTACATGGTCTAATTGATTCAAGCAATAATTTTTCAACTTATTTAAATCATCGGAGTCTACTATTTTATCCACGAAATCATTGAGTTTTTTGTTTAGAACTTCGTTGTCTGATTTTAATGTTACATTCTCTAATTTGATATTTTCTATAATGTTATTTAAAGATTTTATCTGATTAAAACATCCCTCCAGCTTATCTGAAATGTAATTTATTTTTTCGGTTAAATCCCGATTTATTATCTCTACTTACGCCACGTGCGTTCTTGGCGTCGCTGATGGATCGAATATTTTTTCATTTTGTCGATCTAAATAGTTCTGGCGCTCGTCTAGTAATCTCAATTATTCTGTCACCGGTTCACGCCATTCTTGAGCTTTTTGCTCATGGCTTTGCGGATCAGACGAGTCATCTAACGAGCGCATCTGTTCAAAACATTGGCTAGATCGCCCTTTTAACGACATTTTTTAAATCTTCATTGTGTATCCTTTAAATAAATTAATGTGTCGCGATTTATAAAACGCGCCTAAAATATTTTATACTCGCAAACTTTCTTTATAAAGAATATGCAAATAAATGCCTTTTTCATCACAAAAAGCAAAAAACAATTTGCGGATAATTTGAAAATTTAATCACAGACTTATACGATTGATAACTTTTCCATCCTCGATATACAATCTGTTAACGTCATTTCCACTAGGTCAACCTGAACTGACAATCGATCGAATTGGCTTTTTATTGTCCTTTCCATTTTTATATGACAGAAATTTAGCAATTTATTCTTCTTTTTCAAAGCTTGAATTTCGCGAGCTTGAATCTCGATTCTCTCGTATAATTCCTGTATTTTGTCGTCTATCATTTCGCGAGTACTTTTTAATTTAGGAGTTTCGGTTGCTGCCCACTTCATGTCTATATCTAGATCCTCGAGTCTACCGTCGACCAGCTCGAACCGCGAATCGACGTGACTCAAAAATTCCACTGTGATACGCTGGTATCATCTCTTTTGCTTTAAACAAACCAAAGTCTCAATATTACAATGAAACTAGGTCCCTGTTCGAGCGCCAATGTTGTAACGTTCGACTGTTACAGGTTAGAATTTCGATAGATTTCGCTATCAAAATTCGTCGAATTCATGTCGAGACCTGGTTTATTTTCCCTGACACTCTAGATTGTACCCGGTTTGATCTTTCTAACTCATAGGATATTGAGATAGAAAGGCCGGAAAATATTGACGGAGCTTTCCTCATTCCGAGCTTAAGCAAACACGCATTGGTTGGCTTACGGCGGAGCGAGTACTAGACTCAGTGGATTGAGGATGGGATGGGTCAGACTAGGAAAAATCGAGTTGCTTTACTTGATTCGCTATTGCGTAATCAATGACGTAAAAAGCCTCTCACCCTTCCAAGTTCGATGGACGTCGCAATGACAATTCACCTAACTGGGGGGGGGCTTAACCATTGTATATAATGGTATATACCATTTTCAAATAATTTCTACATAAATAGGAAAGAAAACTCCGTCTTAAATTTGAGAGAGAAATGAGCTTTTGTGAGTTGTATCCTTTCCGAAACGGAGTCTGAGTTGTTTCCTTTTCCAACTAGACACTGAGTTGTTACTTTCTTACTCGAAAACGACGATAAAAAGCTTATATACTATTTTTAGAACTAATATAAGATCTGAGTATTGGTACTAATAAAATAAACTAATATATACCCTTATAACAATAAATGCAAATATACGATTACAGTTAAAAAAGGAATTTTGTACTGCCATATATGAAAAATAAAAAGCGTGGACATCCGGGTGATGTTAGCATACCAATACATAGCCTACAGACGGGCCGCCATGTATGTTCATAGTTATTTTTTAACATTAAAGATATTTTATAAAATTGGGAACAATCAATTATTAATTATTATTTTAGTTTAATTTAAATTAATAAGTAAAATAATAATTATGTAAAATTATTAATAAAAAAGAGGACTTGACCACTTCCGAATTGATATCGCTACTTTCTTTAGTTTAAATTGGCCATTAGAAATTGGAAAATTCATCTGAATAAATAAGAAAGTGGTAAAATGTATATGCACTAGTTTATTAAATGAGTTTTAAAAAACAATTAAAAATTGTGTTTGGACATTTTATACAAATAAACAGAAGCGAGTGGAATACTACATTCATACTTACCAACATTATACCTTTTTAAAGGTAGGTTTTAGGTTAAAGATTTCAGTACTTTCCAAGAGATATCAGATATGAAAAAATGTAATATATGATTATAATATAAAAGCAGATATACCGTCAGTAGTTATAGTGGCACGTATAGTGGGACGACAGTAGTTATATGGTACGTCAAAGCAAAATTGACCTAGCGATAGGGTCATTAACCTCTAACAAGAACAGGCTTGTTTTGATGCGCCATAGTGCCACACACACACGCACATGTACACGCACATGTACATACACATGCACAGTCTCACATACGCTCGCGCACACGCACACACACACGTCCGCGCACGTAAGGACATGCACGTGCCACGCACGCACGCACGCAGCCACGAACGCAATTACGCGCAAGCAAACGAGAGAGAGATATATATATATATATATATATAGAGAGAGACAGAGATTTACCTGCTGACTGCCGAAGCGACGATTTTCCCTCGGCGATGGTTCGGCAGAAACTGATTATTTCTGAGATGATGGCGGTGGTATCGGCGACCACCACCTCCATCCCCCAGCCACTGTAACTCGATATTTTGCATGTTTGCAAAAATGAAATTCAACGATTAGGCAATAATTTTTATTTTTAATAAAATTTTAAATTAATTACACACACACACACACTCACGCACACTTTAAATCTACACTATATATAATCCACATAAAACTTTATGCACTGAACACGTATACACTTAAATATGCACTTCAAATGTATAATAAAACAATAGAATGGTTCCCATTCTCAGTGCACCGGCTCTGCACCACAGTCCGGGCATAGGCAAAGGCCGCACGTGCCGCAGCGAGTGCTGAATTTATAAAAATATTCATTTGATATAAAATATCTCAGATTAATTATATAAAGAGAGATGAGCATCACATCCCGTATTTATGAAAAATATACGACAAAGAATCTTTTGAAAGCTATATGATCCTAGAAATGTCTGGGAAACAAAATGTGTGTTTGAAAACGGCACGTGCCGTGCTGAATTTATAAAATATATATTTGAGTATAAATCTCTCACACACAGACACACACACACACACACACACACACACACACACACACACACACACAATAGTGGAAGCCCAAAATCAGAAAATGAAGGACGCTAAACGAAACTCAAGAAGAAAATCCGGGACAGCAAACGACGGTGTGATAAAGAATTACAGGACGAGGTAGAATTGAATCCCTGGGGTCGGCTGTACAAGGTGGTGACAAAGAAAATAAAGGGAACCTATGTACCGTCTCCCAAGTGTCCGGAGCTATTATACCGGATTGTGACTACTCTGTTCCCCAGACAGCTGGAGGACCCGTGTGTTATCGAAACGGGGGACGCCCCCCCTCAAATCACAAAGGAGGAACTGCTAGCTGCATGCAAAAGGGTAGGAAACAAGAAGGCTTCGGGGCCAGATGGCATTCCCAATATGGCATTGAAACATGCTATCTGCACACACCCAGAGGTTTTTTGTAGACTTGTACAACTCATGCCTCGAAGAAGGAAAATTTCCCACTATTTTGAAGACACAGCGCTTGGTGCTACTGCCAAAAGGTAAGAAGCTGCCTGATGACCCAGCCTCGTACAGACCACTTTGCATGCTGGACACACAAGGGAAGATCCTAGAACGCATACTCTCTGTTAGAATGGACCAGGCTATTGAAGGCGCAGGAGGACTGGCGGAACACCAGTACGGTTTTCGCAAGGAGCGTTCTACCCTGGACGCAGTTGGTCTGATAATTGACATTGCGCGAGCAGCGATAAAAGGAGAAAGATGGCAAGGCGGAACAAAGAAGTACTGCGCTATTGTTACACTGGATGTTAAAAATACATTTAACTCAGCTAAATGGAGTAAAATACATGAGGCTCTCCGAAAGCGAAATGTGCCTCTCTACATAAGGACGACGATGTCCGACTATTTGAAGGACAGAATCTTACTATATGACACTGCGAGTGGCACCAAGGCTTACGAAGTCATAGGAGGGGTTCCCCAAGGCTCAGTGCATGGTCCACCAACTTGGAACATCATGTACGATGGAGTACTTGGACTACGACTACCTGAAGGGGCAACTGTAATAGGATTTGCAGACGACATAGCGATAGTGGTGGTAGAGAAACACATAGAAGATGTTAAAACAATAGCAGATGAGGCAATTTGTATAATACACGATTGGTTAGCAGAAACAGGACTGGAATTAGCCAGCCACAAGATAGAAGTTATCCTGATTTCGAGTAGGAAGTAGCTAGAGACGGTAACTTTGACGGTAGATGGACATGAGATTGTATCTCAACCGATCATCAAATACTTAGCGATCACCATTGATGCAAGGCTAACATTCAAACAATACCTTGAAATTGTGAGCGTTAAGGCAGCGAACGTAGGCGCCGCTCTATCACGATTGATGCCAAATGTAAGAGGTGCAAGTCAAAATCGAAGGATACTCTTAGCTAGTGTAACCACATCGATTATGCTGTACAGGACCCCAGTATAGGCTGATGCCATGCTGATCAAAACCTATGCACGAGCGTTGTCTAGCGTGCATATGCGAATGGCGTTAAGGGTGGTGTCGGCTTATCGTACGGTATCGGACGAGGCATTGTGCATCATAGCAAGTATACCGTCCATTGACCTCATAGCCATGGAGAGAAAGGACGTGTACGAAGCAAGGAAATGTGCAAACGACAACACCCAGAGGAAAATCTGGGAAACCGCAAGAAAGAAGACGATGACTGTATGGCAAGCAAGATGGGATGCCAGCGAAAAGGGGTGATGGACACATCGTCTCATACCAAAGCTAGAGGACTGGATGTACCGGTTTAAGCTAGAAGATACTCCAAGCTGCCCAACATGTTTGGATGCAAACGATGATGCAGAGCACGTCTTCTGTGACTACTGGCGATACCAACAGGAGCGAGAAGAACTCGAGAGTTATCTCCAGATCAGAGTAACTCCCGAGTCCATTATTACCACGATGCTGACTTCAAAGGACGGATGGTGCACTGTCAGTAATTATGCTGCGAGCATACTCAAAAAGATCAGGCAAGAAGAGGAAGGAAGAAGAAGACGACAGATGCGGCACGAAGCTGACGACCGGACGATGCGGTAAGAAGTAGACGGAAGAAGTAAAAGTACAGGAAGGGTTGCAAGATGCAAGAAATGACGACCTCATTCAACAGCAGTAGGCAGAAGCCATACGCTCCCCCGCGAAGGATTGCTTTATGGCTGTACCGCGGAGATTCTGAGCTAAGAAGATAAGAGGTGGGAGTTTTAGTGGGTATACCTGGCGCGGGTCCGTATCAAGGTAGTACAACACGAGGGGAGCTCCGTACGGCTCCTATCAGTACATTAAACATTTCTCCAACTCTTCGGAAAAAAACGCACACACATACACACACGCAGGCATGCATAGCAATTAAAACTTTATTGATATATATAATGTTTGATACAATAATAACTGCATACTTATAGATGTAGGATTAATAGCGATTTCTAATATATATTATATGTATTTGCCAATAAAAAGAACATAGATCGTTTGATCAATCATCGATATTTACTGATTTCAAGTGATTGTATAAAGATAAAAGTATTAGGAGAACAGAAGAGCGTTGACGGTGTAGCATATGCAGTATTTTAACCTATGCCTTATAGTAAATGGCCGGGTAGCTGAAACTTGATAAGCGCTTATTCGCTGCAGGGATTAAAACATGGCCGCCTACGTTACATTAAGCCACGCAGCATTTTTAATGGCCGAGCAGTTGAAACATGATAAGCGCGGTCATTCGCTGCCAAGGTTAACGCCTTAATGAATGAGAGTATCATATTTGCCAGTGTTATGCATTAGATTGCAATTAATACTTTTTTGCAGTATGTCACTTGATAATTAATCAATACATAAAATGAATCAGATCAATGTAAAAAATGGGCAGATATGTATGGATTTTACTTGATATGCAAAAAGCGACATATAAATACAAGAATCTAAATACATATATATATTACATATATAATATATACATATGTATATATAAGATTTTAATTAAATTTACTAACTTATTAAAATTTTAAAATGCGCCGATTTGCATAAAATAGTATTAAATTAAATTTAATACTTAATTTAAATTTTAAAATGTAGCATTCTCATATATCACAATAAATCATTGTTAAATAAAGTACGCGGTACTTATAAAAAATGCGGAATTACATAATTTTATATAGTCATCCCCTCTTTTTCTTAAAATCTAACGGTCCAAACGAGTATAAAAAGGGGGTATAATAGCACGAAATGCATCACTTATCTAAAAACCGCCAAAGTACCACACTGTATCGTCTAATCATGGATAAGGGAAGCATTTTGAATATTATTATTAGCGTTAGGGTACGCACTGGAGCGAGAACCGACGCTACGCCTATTTTGCGGCGAAAAGTGGCAAAAAAATCTTAAACTCTACACAGGCGCGGTATTATTAAAAAAGGTTCGAGACATTATTGATCTTTGCAGTTTATGCACCATCAATAATGCCTCTATAATCGCAGCATTTGTGGAGACCAAGATGCTGTCATAAGAATCATCGGAGACTGCCTTAGCAGACATGGCCTGATCGATAAATCATTAGCTTATCGGCTTATGCTGCATTATAGAGAGATAATAGGTAGGTTATGACCTAATTACAATAGTTACATAAAGCCAAGCATATGTAATAGGCTCTATACTTGTATATACAACGCCTACATAGCTACAATTGTCCATACATCTGTGTACACGCAACGCCAAAGAGCATGTCTCCATCCGTACACAGATATATGGACAGTTGTAGCTATGTAGGCGTTGTATATACGAGTACAGAGCCTAATTACCTGCCGCTATCCCCGCACATATGCTTGGCTTTATGTAACTATTTACTCTGCATATGTATAAGTACGCAATGTCATGCACGAAAAGTTATGTGAAATATCTATAATGCTTAATTAATTAGGTCATAACCTACCTATTATCGCTCTATAATGCAGCATAAGCTGATAAGCTTATGATTTATCGATCAGGCCGTATAGCTACAACTGCCCAGACATCTGTGTATGGATGGAGACATGTGTTTGGGCGTTGTGCTCGTACACACAGCGCCCGCATAGCTGCAACTATCCAGACATCTGTGCATGGATGACTGCAGGTGCTTAGGCAGTGCACTCGTACATACAGTGTTTGCATAGCTGTAATTATCCAGACATCTGCGCATGGATGTATAGACAGGTATTTAGGTTCTGTAGGACAGCGCCTGCGTATCTGAATCCATTCAGACGTCTACGAATGGATAGAGATATATATTTAGGCAGTTCATAGACAATAAGTTTAGCGTACGGATGGTATTAACTGCTTAAAGGTTGTATAGGCATAAGATTTACGCATGGCTGGAGGCAACTTCTTAGGCCTTGCATATGCATAAGTCTTCGTACGCACACGCACACATAGACACACACGCTCACGCACATACACACACGCACACACACACACGTTTACACGGACATGCACGTACAAATTTTGGTTCGCACATAAGAGTCTGCGGCTGCACATAGATTTTCATGGCATAAATATAATTTCTATTACTCGATTGACCGCGTAAATATATTTTTATTTGCAGAATTAGATCAAATGCTTGAAGATAGTGTAGGTGATGCTATTCTTACACAGTGCCATCTAGTCGAGTATCACTGTTCATTGGTTAGTACCGGCACAAGTAGGCATGAAACAAGACATAATACACCCGCAACTGATGCTTTAAACTCTTCTTGATCGGAAGAATCACCAGATACAGTAGATGTACCGGGTGATGATACTAGTGCCGTGGAAAATGAATGTAAGTGTGCAGACAAACAAAATACACTGAGAGCTTATCAAGAAGAGTGTTTAATGTTTGTTAAATTGTAGTTAATAACACTCAGCAGCAGGTAGGCGGTGGTCAGCAAAGGAACGATAATGAGCCGATGTCTCTTATTACCATGAGGAAACATTGCGATTCTGCAGACGGTTTCAGCTGGAAGGACGAGAATTCAAGGTTTCCATAACACAGCTGCCACCCGACGCAGACGTCTACGCATAACTTGAAACAGCTATTTAGGAATTGTATAGACATGTGTGCAATAGTGCAGCACTCACAGATTATACAGGAATATTCATACAGTCAGAGCGATTCCGTCAAGGAGCAGTATGGCTTTCTTTTAGGTTAGTGCGAGATATTACACACATGCTATTCGTGGGCAAATTCGAAGCGGTGCAGTGCAAAATGAGTGGAACAAAAGTAGATGGTATGCGGGTAAACATCAAAAGGAACAAGCTGAAAAACTTGTAGAAGCAGCGGGCGTTATTATACCAGATACAGGGTGTGGCATCAAAGAAATAGAGAAATTTCAACAATATTATACGCCTTTTGACGTTGCGATTGTTAATTACACGTTTAAAAATTTTGCTCGTTGATGCAAACCCCTATACGATGGTGAACAATTTGTACATAATGGTGGTAATGTTGTTAGATACACGCTCCGAATAATGTGTCATGTAAAAAAAAAGTATTATCAGCCTATTCTTAATTTACTTGCAGCTTCAGGCAGCCGAGCGTACTGCGTAGCTTGTAATTTGAGATGTACTCGACAGGAAGTCCATATGTTCACAATGCCTGCAAAATTCATCTTGTGAAATTAATCAAGGAAAGATAGAATGTCCGCAATGTGGGAGAATAGTTTTTGGACAATTGTGCTTTTCAAAGCATTTAGAGATATAATCTTTCGACAAAAATCATACAGTCTGCGAGAGTATTAAAATTTGCAGGAAATGCTGCAAAACGGTACGAAGTAATGATAAAGTGCCGCATGATTGAGACATTATTTTCTGCAAAATTTGCAGTCAAGGAAGCCGCTAGATTATTTATGCTACGTACAGCCTATTAGCGAAAACAAACAGTGTAAAAGCAATAAAGTTACGCTATATTTATATTATGACTTTGAAACGCAACAGTCAGAGTGTGTAAGTGGCGATGATAAAGTAAGGTTGCACAAGCCAAATTTATGCGTTCTCAAAGCTGTCTGAACTCTTTGTGGGGCAAGTTTGGTCAAAGAGAGAATATGTCGAAGACTGAGATGCTAGTAGGTGAGTCAGAAAAACTACTTCATATGCTTGTCAATCCTGACATTGAGGTCAACTCTGTTTTACCAATCGATGATAGCACTATTTATGTGATCCATCACTACAAAGGAGAACGCGTCCTGTATTATGATACGGACTCGATTATTTACGTACGCAAAGAGGGCAGTGACGCTTATGAGCCACCAACAGGTCCGTTCCTAGGCGACCTTACTGATGAATTGGCAGGCTACGGCTTATAAATTTTTAACGCCAGATGGCACAGAGTCTTGCGTTTGCAAGGTGAAGGGTATACGCTTAAACTCTGTCGCAAGCGAGGAAATTAATTTTGATTCCTTGCGCAAACTCGTAAAGGGCATAATTCCTCCGTTGTTTGTAACTTATGATGCGATAAGACGTACAGCACATCACGACGTTATAACCCGGGGTGAATGTAAAATTTGTGAACCCATCTATGCTAAATGGCGTTTTGTTTCACACGAAAAGAGCTATCCTTACGGCTATAAAGTCTGAAACACACGCACACACAGACACATGTACACACACGCGTACTGATAGATAGCAAAAATATGCGCATACACGGTTTCACTAGTTATGCAAGCAATATAGCTAGCCTCTGGCTAGCGCTATAACCGCTCGCGCACGCGAGTAAGATGGCTGACCTCCGGCAAGCGATATAACTGGTCGCTCATGCGAGCAAGACGGCTAATCTCCCGCCTAGCGCTATAACCACTCGCGTATGCGACTAATATGGTTAGCCTCGCTAACCAGAGACGCTCGCGCAAGCGTGAAGCGGCCGCGGTCGGGTGCCCCACCCGCGCGCGCCCACGTCAAGTTCTTCTTCTTCGAGAGAGACTTATAAGTGCAGCCGACGAGAGTATGAACTGCTTACTCGTAAAAATGGACATACTCTGGAAGCATCCGTGGACATCGATGATTTGCGGACCCACATCGCACTATGGTCGAATTTGCCAAAAACCTGGACAAACGTAAATTTTTGAAGTATTTCCTAACGCTATACCAACATGATTTATGTATTATATAGGTAACAATGTCATAAAAAACGCTATATAGATCATAATAGAGTAACTAATAAAAATTCTGTGGATCTTAAAATATAGCCAATTATGCGATTTTCTACGATTTTACGATTTTCACGGATTTCCTGTTATATTATAGGAAAAACAAATTATTTTTTTTTAGAAAGCGGTATTGACGATTGTATATTCTTGAAATACATATTAAAAATAACAAATCTAGCCACAAAAGGTCTGAAGATATTCAAAAATTTTTGTTTATTGGACTACTGAAATCAATTTCTTTTTTAGCTAAAATTTACACAAAATTATGAAAATAGTTATGTTTCCAAGGTTTCCCAGGTACAAAACTATATTTTTTTGATAGAGTAACATACGATAAACGATATCCATTCGAAATATCCTGCCCGAAGCAGCCCCTCTTTTACACGTTTACATATTCAGATAATAAATAGCAAATTTCACATTATTCCAAATTATGCAGTGTACGAATATTTTTGCTATTAATCTCATTTATCTTATTAGAAAGATTGTCTTTTAAACTTTAATTTAATTTTTTAATCGACACCGTACAATTTTGTTTATTTCTAATAACATTTCTGTGTATATATTTTTATTATAATAGGTATTTAATATATAGTCATGTTCATTAAGTAAAATCTTCATTTTTTCTTCTCGACCTGCGATGCTGTAACTTTTTATGTAAACTTGGAAAAAATTGTAAAATCTTGGAAAAAATTCTAGATATAGTATTTTAGATAGTTTAAAAGCTCATCTTTTAAATGCTTTCACGAGAATTAGCCTAGACATCGATTTAGAAAAGGTTATGCTTATTTTCCGACAAAACTGAATGTTTTTGAAAACTTTTTTTTGGGAAATTACTCACTTTTTCTGAAAAAACCGCTATAACTTTTATAAATCGATCTTTAGACCAATTCTGTCTACGGAATTTGAAAGACGAGACTTTAAACTATCAGGAACATTGGAGTTAAATTTTTTCTAAGATGTTTACAGAAAAAGTTACGTCGTCGAAAGTCGAGAAGATTTCAGAATTAATGGGTTAAATTTTACATATTATGTCTTCATATTCCCATGATCATAATACTACTCTTAGCATTTAAAATATAGAAGTTTTAACCATATATTTAAACTCAGCGACCTCAAAAACCTAGGAATACGACTTTTCATTATGATTATTCAATTAGCGGAGAATATTTGTAGTGTTGGCCAGATTTTTAGCAAATTCGACCACTCTGCATCGTGTGGTAAAACGGTGTTTGTAAAGAACTTTCTCAAGTACATTGATCGTATGAGTGACATACCACTTGACCGAATATTACTCTACTACAGCGAATGGCAGCTTGCTTACAAGGAGTTTGGTGAAAATGTTGAATTTCACGAAGGTCTGCCAAAGAGCGAGGACTACGCCACCGATCCAGGGACTAAATTCCTGATTATCGACGACCTGATGCGGGAATCGGCGTGTGGTGCGGTGGCAATCTTTTTACCAAGGGCAGTCATCACAATAATCTGAGCATCATTTTCATTTCGCAAAACCTCTTTCATCGCGGTCAGCGTGAAGTCTCCTTAAACTCAAATTACATAGTTATTTTCAAGAATCCGCAAGATCGCGCACAAATATAACACCTGGTACGACAGCTCTGTCCGGAACGGCCAAAATTCCTGCAAGAAGCCTACATGGATGCAGTAACCACACCCTACAGCTATCTGCTCATAGATCTGAAACAGGAGACACCTGAAAATTGCCGATTTCGCACTTGCGTGTTTCACTTTGATGAACACCAGTACGTATATGTACCACGTGGCAGTGGTAGCAGAGGAGGAGGACAGATGAAGAAGACGGCATCGTCGACTGACGTGCCAGTCGATCCTCTGTGACGGGCCTCATAGCACGTAGTCGCAATCGTTGCCCAATAGGGCGAAAATACTTTGATATATTTAGAGTTTTGCGTCACATCGATAATCATCATAGGATCGCACTTTTGCGCAAAGCGGATTCCAAACTTATGACCTACATTTGCGAAAGCGATTTAAATATATTGCGGGGTAATATTCCTCTCAGCAGACTGTATAGAAGCAGATTATGAAAACACGCGCCCATCCTGCGAAAACTTGCTACACCAAACAGGAGTCTAACGGTCAGGAAAAATTTGCTGGTTAAGGCAGAGGCTATCGTGCCAGTAATAGTGAAGCCTATATTGTCGATATGGAACACGCAAGAAAAATGGTCTTGATCCCCCAAGAATACATTGAGAGGGTAAAGCGATATTTGCCAGCAACAACAGCAGCACCTGTCAGTACAGTCTTTGGCAAAAGTGTCCAAACCCCAGGTACGGCAACATCGCGCCTCGACAAGGACATGGGCAAAATTTTGACTTTACCGATAGACGAGTGAGAAAAATGCTCTATGTACGAGCAAGCATTGCAGAGGTTTTTACATTTTAAAACAGCCACTGCCGCTGCTAGAGAAGTGAATGATGCATCGATCAACAGTATTTCACGCAAGCCAGACACGGAAATTCCCGATACAAACAGACGTGTAGAGACAGCCGTCGCCACTCAGTCTAATCATCAGATAATCTGCACATTCTCGAGACCGTCCCCATGAAATATACTGCAAATGCTGTAAATTTAATTAAAATATTGCGAAGCACCGACATATCACATGGGATGAAAAAGGTGAAAAAAAAAGGAGAAGAAAAAATCACGAGGAGGGGGTGGAATTACGAGCACAAAAAGCACCAGCACTGCAGCCTAAGAAAAGTCGATTGATAAAACCGTCAAAATTGCAACTGACACGTCTACTCCTTCGACGTCCTCTAAATCTTTCACGGATGCTTTGATCAGCATTGTACCCTTTGAAATGCATTTACCGGGCTACGAATTTCTAAGCTAAGGTGCGCATCGTGAAGAGCGGTTGGCACGTGGCGAGACAGGCATAAATCCACTAGACAGGGCGTGCCTCGAGCATGATATTGCGTATGAGTGTGCCTTCTCGCGCATGTTGTCCGAAACGTCGGATCGCGAGGAGAAGTCAGCAGCCATGCCTGGGGCAGGTTTCGCAGTGGCTCGATGCTCAGGATTCTCACAATTTTCCCAGACTGGAGAGACATCGATTCCCATGACGTATCTACAATGTATTTAGTCCTAACGAGGTGGGGAGTCCGACTTAGCTGATTTTAGATCTTTGAAGACCTATACCAATAGATATGCCTATGTACTTCTAGTCATAGATGTGCTCTCAAAGTATGCCTGGGTGGAACCTCTTTTAGACAAGACATCTAAAGCTGTTGCCGAAGTGATTGAGAGCATTCTAGTGAAAAAAAAACAACAATGGTAGCGCAAGAGTACAGCACCCTATATATTTACAAACAAAGGTAAAGAATTTATAGGTCGTGAATTACAGCAGCTATTGAAAAAGAGAAACATTATTTATCGCACTGCTTAGAATCCGGATGTCAAGGCAGCCGTAGCCGAACGTTTTATTAGAACATTGAAAGGCCGTTTGTGGAGTTATATTACACTTTTACATACTCGGCGCCATATTGGTGTGCTAGATAATATTCTTGAGGCGTACAATAATTCATGGCACAGTGGGATAAAAATGGTACCTGCCAAAGTAACCTTATACACTGCGCAACAAAATTAATGCAACAAAATTTTTCATCGAAAAATTGACATTTTTCAAATGCTTGTAACTCGGTCAATGTTCATAGTACTGAGATAATTTTTTTTTATTTTTGTAGGGAATTATGTGCACTTTCAGGAAAAAATGATATCCAATAGCTGCGAGACAATGCCACATTGCTATGTCTTAATCAGGCCTACCAACTTTTTTTCTTAAATAATGCAATAGTCCGCACGTTTGCCTGGATTACCAAAAATTTTTTTTCAAAAAACCACAAATACCATCTTAAAGTACACTTTCCAACGAGTATTAAAAAACAAATCGACCCGCTACGATTTTTTTTGACCGAGTTATGCCATTTTAAAGATATTCCTATGTTTTAGCCAAATACCGCCAACATCAGCATTACCCGATACGTAGCCCTGAAAAATTATCAGATTACATTTAATAAATTCGTGCCCCGGGAGCTATCCTAAACCCTTATAAACCAAGAAACCACATTATTTTTTTTAAATTAATCCACGAAAAGTGTAGTTTTATTTAAAAATACACCACTACGTTTTCGTTACATTTAACATTGCAGCTCCACACTTTTGGTAAAATTACCAACCCTACCGACAAATCAATTAAAAAAAAATAAAGTCATAATTTAAGCGGTATACTGGCCTAGAGTTAAGGCGAAAGATCATTTAACATTAATTTTACTATACAGCGTACACAGCAATTAAAAATTTCAGTAACATATTCTTAATCGAAATGCCTTGGCTTACTGAAATCCAATCTGCTCGAATTGTTGCCCTGCTAGA
>UELU01138865.1:4122-38076 GCA_900490025.1 Megastigmus dorsalis
ATATAAAATTGTTTATAATGTTTATGATAAATGTTATTTTTGAATTAGCATAGGAATAGTTTTTTCGTAAACTTTAACTTGATATACATTACATAAAATATTTTAATAATAATTTTGTTCTATAATTAATAACTAGTTACAAGTATATAATAGTCCAGAACTCGTGTAGAGGGTGGCAAACACGAGGTCTGGGCGCCAGAACAGAAAGTAGTAAAGAATATCCAAATTTTTCTTAAAAATGCTATAAATAACCTTCCGAAGAGAGTCGCACAACAAGAAGTAGATATATTAAGTTACGTACAAGCAAATTGAGAGTAAATGTCGAATTGAATAAAGCATCATTTAAACATAATTTAAAATATTTGGTACGATATAAAATTGTTTATAATGTTTATGATAAATGTTATTTTTGAATTAGCATAGGAATAGTTTTTTCGTAAACTTTAACTTGATATACATTACATAAAATATTTTAATAATAATTTTGTTCTATAATTAATAACTAGTTACAAGTATATAATAGTCCAGAACTCGTGTAGAGGGTGGCAAACACGAGGTCTGGGCGCCAGAACAGAAAGTAGCAATGTTGGTGCATGTATGAGCAAAACTAATTTTTTGTAAAATCGTTCAATTTTTGTTCCGTCGAGTACGCTGTTACGTAAAGCACATCAGACCTGCGGCGGCGCGGCGCTGCAATGTCTACAATAAGGACTCACGACTTCCATCGTAAATCAAGAAACATTATCTATACTCTAATTTTAATAATCTATATGTTTCATTTGTTTACACTCTATTTTTCTGTAAGATTTTGAAAATTAAATACTTAAATGTTAATTATTTACTATTTTCATTTACAAATATAAACATACAAACAGCAGTCACTTATTTTCCGAAAGAGGTAGTAGCATCAAACTGCGCCGCTCGATCTTACAATATTTAACAATATGTGCAGCATTTTGCGACTCTAACGATAAAATAATTGGAAAATTAGAATCGTGTAGGTATTATATATATTATAGCTGTATGAGTTGAGCACTGATATTTTGAAACTTCTGTAGTGCAAATGCAATTACGAAATTGAACAAGCAATCATTTGGATACTGTTATCCTATATGTTGCTATTGAAATAAAGGATTATTAATTACGAATTGAACAAATATCCATCTATGTTATTTATATTGAATACTAATTCTGTGCAGTTTTGGAGTACATGGCGGTGAGGCGGCGTAGTCTGGTGGTGAACGTCGCGTTCGGGGTATACTTCGCCTTCGCCAGTACCCTCCTGCCTTGGGCGGCTTACTTCATCGCGGACTGGCGATATTTCTGCTACTTGAGCGCTTTGCCGCTCGTTAGCTGCTTCATCACACCCTGGATATTACCGGAGAGCGCAAGGTTACCACAATTTTTATTCACTATAGCTAGCAGATGACGTAATCTCTTGTTCCAGAGTTAGAAAGAGTGATTTTTTTTTATAGAGTTATTGTTAAATTTTTTAATTAATTTCTTACACGTAGAGTCTAAATGATCTTCAAACTTGTTTTTAATAATAGATAATCGTATTAGTGAACAAACAAGATTTATTAACACTATCAGATTTAGACAAAGCAAATTAAAGATTGAAATACCTCGGCAAATCATTAAACTCGTACACCAGTTATTTAAAAGCAATGGACTGTATATCCATAGCTGTGTATATACGTACGTGTCTATACATAATAGTTTACGTTTGCATGCATAACGAAACTTGGTAGAGCAGCTATTTCAATTAAATTCCGGATGTTAGCGACTCTTGCATCCTCCGTGGCCCCACCCCCGCACCGCAAACTCGACTTGCGCGTCTTTGACGCGCTTGCAATGCCTTATACATCGCATGATATTCCGTTGTACTGGATAATTAACGTTACTGCTGGTGAAACAATGGAGATCCTGGCCTTCCCCCAGTAATAAGATCTTATGCCTTTGTCAAACTAGCGTCAAAGGGTATTTTGACGTTTTTTGGCGTTTTATACAATGTTGCAAGGGACTGCCAATAAAGATTCAATATTCAATGAAGGACTAAGATAGAAATATGAATTTAAAAATTTTTTTATGACTAATAATTAATTATGTGACAGCATGTTTAGAGTGATTTGTTTATCGTTTTCGGAATTTTAGTACTATTTATTTTTAAAAGAATGATAAGTGCAGTTAAAAAAAAGTGTACACAATAACTTGATTATTGTTACAGGTATTTTATTTTCATTTAACCGTTTATTTCAGATGGTATGTGTCAAATCAAATGTCGGACAAGGTCATTGAAAAACTCAAGAAAATCGCCAGTGTCAATGGAGAGAAGCCTGATCCACATATGTATGAAATTTTTTACGTAAGCAAACAATTTTTGTCAATCTATAAGACGTTGACTTTTGCGCTACATTTACTAAAATAGTCAACATCGTAGTTTACAAAACTTCACACGTATAATGTGCTCACGACAGCTTTATGTTTGTTTATTTAGCAAAATATTAACTCGGCTGAAAATAGAACAGAATCAGCCACTTTGATCGATCTCTTCAGAACACCGAGATTGGCGAGAATCACGACTATTCTGATTGTATTTTGGTAATAATTTATGTGCTTCAACTAATTATTTCGTGCCAATCCTACCTACTCGCATCGTATACTTGCACTAACGAGCACTTTTTGTTACTCAGGACATTGGTGCTCCTGGCGTTCGACGGTCACGTGTACTCGCTGAAACTGTTGGACAGTTCGGTGTTCGTGTCCTTTTCGCTGGCCTGCGCTACAGAAGTTCCGGCAGGACTTTTGCTTACATTGCTGATCGATCGGTGGGGTCGAAGATTTTGCGGTTTTTTCACAATGGGTCTCACTACTGTATTCACCCTTGCCGAACTTCTCATCGATTCAGGTGATTTATATTTTTTACTCACGATTTTTTACATCACGATATATGTATATGTATGTCTAAGAACTGTGACAATTTGCAAGAAATTTGTTTGCGTTCAATCTCAGGTTCGAATTTTATAATTCTAGAATGTATTAGTGCAAAGTAGAGATTTATCTGATGAATTTTTGATAGTTGATTTTTTTTTCACTTTATTTGAAAATATTCTAGTTTTAATTATAATTACAATATCAAGACCCAAGAATATTATGAAATGACTATGTAAATAATTATTAATTTCTGTACAACAATAAATTAACAAGTTTCTGATTTACTGCAGAAACCGCGAAATTAGTCATGTCAGTATCAGCACGATTTGTACTTAACATGGCAGCTAATGTGGGATTGCAATACGCTGCGGAATTACTGCCGACTCCGGTGCGTGCTCAAGGGATTGGCATGATACATATATTTGGAATACTGGCTCACTCCGTAGCTCCGTATATCGTTGATACCGTAAGTTATCGAGTTAAATTCCATTTCACCAATGTCGCAACAGCAGCGAAATAATATCATTCTAAAATGTTTTTTAATGGTGCCAGGCATGGTGGTGGTCGGGCATGCCGATGCTCATAATTAGCATAGTGTCGACCGTCTGTGCGACTCTCGTTCTCTTCCTGCCTGAAACTTTAGGCCACGACATGCCACAGACTCTGGAGCAAGGCGAGGTATTCGGCAAGGATCAGAAGTTCTGGAGTTTGCCGTGTCTGAGTCGATCGGATGACGACTACAGGAACGCGCGCAATAGCAATCGCAACGTTCTAAAACATTGACTCTCAGCCTGTAATGATTTTTATTTATAATCGGTAATAAGGAAAAAACTATTGAATTGTACATTATCAAAGCAGTTAAGAACTGTATATTGTCTATGATATTTCTGAGCTCCGTGTATTGTGTGATTAGGGTTGAAGTTAATGGCAGACAAGATTAGAAATGAGTCAATAGGAATATGTGATGTATTGACTCTTTGGCATAAGTTGGCAATTGAAACCGTTTTGAAAAATCCTATCAGGGTCGAGTCAGATAATAACTGTACGTATATCTTTAAAATGTGTAGGCTGTTAATTTTTGTAAAGACTTTAAAAGATATTTTGAAAATAATTTTGTAACTAAAAAACCGTAAATCCTCGCGTACGTGTGTGTCAGAATTGGTAATATATTTTTAAAGTGTTTGTTAATATTAATTTTTAAAATTGTCTTATTTCTATCTTTCTGTCCAATCATCAATTAAATAATCACAGATGAGACACAGCTCCACCGAGTATTCCATCAAGACTAAATCTGCCTGCGCCGGGCACGCTGGAGTTTTTATATAATATGTTGCTAAGTAACCGTCTCTTCGTCGCGGGGCGGAAGGCCCAGATATGCGCGTAATACACATTTAGCAGTTCGTTCGCTTTCTGTGAATAAAAATGACAATCGGCCTGATCGCGTAGGTTTGCCTATAATCGGCATAAAACTAGTTCAGGGTACTGATATACACTTGAAAGTTTTTGATTTTAAAACTACTTAATTATAACACACATAAGATTATTTATTATTAAATAATTGTATCCAATGTTAATCTTTTTTATTTTAACATATATTAACATATTCAGCTTCAAAGTATTCAGTAAAATATATAAATCAGAATTTTGAAATTGTATATTGTAATACTGCATAATAACAAGTGCCAGTCATAGGTGAACATTATAAGCAATAATGATGCAAATGTGATATAAGGATAAATGTGTTTTTGTATAAGCAATAGATACTTATACCATTCCAGAAAAATAAATTATAGAATAAAGATTTTAGTTACTTTTTATATTTTTTCGGAACATTTATAACATTA
This sequence comes from Megastigmus dorsalis, assembly GCA_900490025.1. Classification (NCBI taxonomy): domain Eukaryota; kingdom Metazoa; phylum Arthropoda; class Insecta; order Hymenoptera; family Megastigmidae; genus Megastigmus; species Megastigmus dorsalis. Next base: position 8,901 of record UELU01138865.1, read on the forward strand.
TACTGACATATTCTAGGATGAATACATTGAATTTTACGTAGGGTTTCTTGTATGCTACTCGTCAAAATGATAGATTACTGTCATTAGAATACAATGTAATATTGTAAATAAAATTGTACTAAAATAATATTACAAGAATTTTGCTTCTAAGATAGGGTTGCCTGCCGTTTAACTGAACGAGCTCGTCAGGTAACCCAGGGCGAAACGCGATCTTCATTCTTTTCCTTTTAATTTTTTACGTTTATCCAACATTTTATAACTTTTATGTTTTCGTTGTTTTCAACTTTTATTAAGTTTTATTTTTCTTACTTCCCCTATCGTTCGGTGTTAAGTGACTACATAACAATGAAGCAGTCCACCAGCAAAAGGAAACCATGAAGATTCTGTTAGCTCGTGAAGATCAATAATTTCAATTTATAATATCAATTATTAAATTTGAAACTCTACATTTTTATCACTACATGAAGATCAAACAGATTAGTTATGAAATATAATGAACGATATACTCTTTGTAAAGCTACCATTTTTGTGATACTTTATTGTATAATAAAAGTGCAATTTTACTAGAATACAAAAATTATTTTATTTCAATATTGTTTAGAAGTAATTATGGAGTATCATGAAATCGATTCTAGATTTCTCACTTGTCTACGTTTGCAGCGTAAAGAAAGAAATAATGTTACTTGTTACTTAAATTAAGATCGTAATATACGAAACGTGTACGAAAAATGATCAAAATTTTTCTTTGAATACGTATAGTATTAATAATAATTCTATCATAGTATCAAGGCATTATAATCAAAAATACTACTACAATTATTGCATTTATTCTCATAATATCAACGCTTATATAGGAAATAAGCGTTTCTAAAACATCGCAGAACCGAATTTTTTTAAACCAAGTACCTAATGTTTCCAAAAATCTCTGAAACGTCCACCTTCGTTTATAAAGGAACATTGGAGAAACCTATATGAAACTTTTATAAAAACGTTACTACAATAGTCTCCATTCCACCAGTAAAACTAATACTAATTCCCAGTAAAATGTTAAATTAGAATACAGGTATTTTATTTTCTAGTAACTGCCCTATTGAAAAATCTCAGGTGAGATCTCATAACAAAATCTCATCCGACCAAGTGCGCATATTAACTAAGTCCCATAGCCATGAAAGTTCTAAGTTCCATGAAAAAAAAAATTGTTTTTAGAACCGTGCTTTTTACGCGTTTCAAATGATTTTAAGTCGTTCTAGATGGTCGCAAAAAATACCTTTGGAAATTTTCTTTTTAAAAAATATTTACAAAAATCGACTAAGTTCTGCAGCCGTGAAAGTTCCATCGAAAATAAAGTCTTGTCTTGTAGCTATGTTTTTGATTTTAAAAATAATTTTTTGCGGCCAAGTCAATAGGTTTTCATTTGAGACCCTATTCATCTTTAGCAGTCGAGCAAAGGGAATGATGACGTTAATTCATTTAGGAGGGTCACGTTTTGGCTTCATGACAAGTACTGGATTAAGTTAATATCGAATATTGAAGTACCCACATTTTTTGACTGTATACTCTGAAGCCTTTATTTGATAAATGCAAAAGATTTATTTATAAGTTGCTTCATAATAATAAGAATTCGGTGGGTTAATATTAGTTTTTTTATGGTTTATATGATGGTGCAGGTTTCATAAGTCCCTCTAAAGGGTTGAAACGCCTTATAACGTGGGTGTCTTCCATTAAGGGTCCTGTAAATTTATATTTGGACTAATGAACATCCTTAACTGTATTTACAGACGATATGTGTCGAACCAAATGTCGGACAAGGTCATTGAAAAACTCAAGAAAATCGCCGGTGTTAATGGAGAGAAGGTCCGGAGAATGATCCAAACCTATATGTAATTTTTTACGTAAGCAAGCAATTTGTGTCAATCTAGAAAACGTTTAGTTTTACGTTACAAAATAATCCACATCGTCGTTCAAAACGATATAATGCATTCATGGCAGCTTCGTGGTTTTTTATTTAGCAAAATATCAACTCGGCTGAAAAGAGAACGGAATCAGCCACTTTGATCGATCTCTTCAGAACACCGAGATTGGCCAAAAAGACGACTATTTATGTGTTCAAAATAATTATTTCGTGTCGACTCTACTAGTCGAATCGTCAGAGTCACTGGTCAAAATGTTTTTTAATGGTGCTAGGCATGGTGGTGGTCGGGCATGCCGATGCTCATAATTAGTAGAGTGTCGACCATTTTAGTAGAGTGCGACTCTCGTGCTCTTCCTGCCTGAAACTCTAGGTCGCGTTTGGCAAGGATTAGAAGTTCTGAAGTTTTCAAAAAACAATTACAACGGTTTGAAACATTGACTCTTGGCAAGTGATGACTATTTTATAATTTCAATTGCAATAAGAAGAAAACTATTGAATTATATATTATCAAACAGTTAAAAACTGTATATAACATATGGCACTTCAAAGATGTGAGTTTTGAGTGATTTAGATTTAGCAATGAGTCAATAGACAAATGTTATTACTCATAAATTACATAATACTAAAATTTTATTTTGTAATACTACAAAAAATAAATGTTGGTTGTAAAATATTATAAGCAAAATTATCCAATTGTGATATAAGAAATAAGGTTTTTTGCATAAGCAATAAATTCTTATACCATTCCAGAACAAATTTTAGAATCAAGTTTTTAATTACACTCCATATATTTTTGCAACATTTATAACGTTACATTGAGATATGCTATAATGAATTTTATTAGAACACAATGGAATATTGGAAATCAAATTGTACTAAAATAATATTACAGAAAGGTTTCTGATTATCGATTGCGCTTATTTGTACTAATTAAATGCTCCTGTATAGATAACTTATCAATTATTAAATTTAAGACGATAAGATAATTAAGCAGCGTAGGTATGAAAATGTAATGAACGATATACTCTTGTAAAGCTACTTTTGCTAAAAGTTTTCGTCATACTGTTTTGTAATAAAAGTACTTACGAGTCTATACTTAAATACATAAATGATTTTATGCGAATATTGATTATAAGTTATTATTGGGAGTGTCATGAAATTAATTCTGAAAAAATCCAGAATTAATTCATGACAAAGATAATGTTACATTTACAAAAATTATATGAGGATCATAACATGAGAAAAGTGTGAGAAAAAAGGATCAACATTTTTCTTTGAATACGTATAGTATTATATTATTAACAATTCTATCATAGTATCAACGACATTATAATCATAAATACTACTACAATTATTGCATTTATTCTCATAATATCAACGTCTTTCTAGATAAAAAGAAACCGGACGTTGCTTATATCACCGTACAAAGTTCTTTTAATAATACATAGTTTTTTTCATAATTACTTCTTTTAATACATTGACGTCAAAATGATCTCAAAAATAATGTCTCTATCTTCATGAACAGTTTATTGTCTTCACTTTCACTTGTAAACACTTGTAAATATTGCCTCTTTCTAATCTACTTCTCTTCGTGTATCGCAGGAACCAATGTCTAAATCACATAGTCGAAACCTTAATTTTGCGCTACATTTAGTTACCCTAGAATGGAAGTTTCTTTTTTTTTTGGAGTTTTAGCAAGTGACATTCTTCTATGTTTTTTATGTAACCCTTGCTCGTACAAAGTTGGACGTTGCCCCACGCATCGAAAAATGTTACTTTCATTTCATCATAATGCAATTACTTAAAAGTGATGGAAGAATTTATTCAAAATTATATAAAAATTCACAATGAATGAAACGTATTTTCGGGGCGAAAAACGTCCAGACTACAACGATGATTTAATCTATATATGCATGTATACAATAATTATTACAATAAATTCGCTAGCGTCACGTGGAGGCGCATTGAGACCTCATAAGTACGCGAATGATACACCTACATCAACTTAGCATTACGTATTTAACTAAAACGAGTAAAATTGCGCGTCTCGCTCGCAGGACACTTATCATTTTTTTTTGTTAATTTGTTGCATAAACAGTATATAGAGAATACACATCTGGCACTATAACGGGATGTCTGGAATGTCGTCTCTTTGTTTTATTTAGTTTTTTAGTCTAGAACACACACGACGTCACGCGAAAACACAAATCCATCGCAATTAGAGTTCAGTCTTCTGTGTTAGCAAAGGAGACACTGTTCATTTTTTTTTTTTTTCGTTACTCCTATAACTCTCTGACTCGCAGCAGCACCAGTGCCAGACACTTAATTCTTTTGAAAACGCTATTACGTTACGTATATATATATATATATATCGTCGATGTAAGAAGAAATACTTAAGATCTGAAGGAATAACTTTAGAAATACTTTTCGTGTCCAAGTGATAACTATAAATATTTACTCCTTTTTTTTTCATAACTCTCATTCGGCGCTATTACTATATAATATGTTTGCTCTCGCGTTTGCACTCTACCATTGCGCTCATCCGCTTTTGTCTTTTTAAATTACTTCACTATTAGTATTAATGCAGCGTCAACACTTTATCAACGCGAGAATTGAAAACTACGAATCCGGATGACACTTGAGATATATCTTTGCGAGCGAACAAAATTCTTCGCGTTTCGTTTTGTTTACGTCATTTATATAATAATAATAATAATAATAATAATAATAATAAAAATAATTAATTCTCCTTTCTTTCTCGTTTGGGATCAGAAACAACTATTAATCACAGCGCGTCCTTTTGTCTCTTTTTTTTCTTTCTTTCAGCTTTTTCACCTTCATCATCTGCATCACAAGTTTACTAAAATTCTATCGTACAACAGCTAACATCTCGACCGTATACTTTTACTCCTCTTCTTCATCGCTGTCAATTCCATGGTCGAAAATCTAATCAATTTCCTTTTTCCATCTCATCTCCTTTGGTTATATAAACGTCAAAAAGCTCATCCTTCCTCCTCCTCGTCCTCCTCCTCTGCTCTGTGGGTGCAAAAGCTTCTCTCTTCTCTGATGAATATACGTGTGTAGGTACGAGAAACACTGACGGTGAAAGTATATGCACAAGTTTCGGCGAGAAGAATACACAAGAGAATCTCACTGCACTCGTTGAAAGGTCCCTTTGCACCACTCGAGAAAAGAGCGCTCATGTGCGTGTGTCCGTGTGAATGTGTATGTGCGTGTAAGTGTGTGTTTATGTGTGTGTATGCGTGTGTGCCGTGTATTCGGGTGGGTGTGTCGTGTTTTGTTGGTTGGGGCTATTTACAAGAACACGTATTACGTGACGAGGACACATTTTGTACAGGAGAGAAATGTTTTTTGTTATAATCTCGTAGACTCGATCCTTTGCAGACTGCCGGGATTGAAGCCGGCGTTCGTCGCGCCCAGCTTCTTCCTGTACTTTTTCTTCTTCTCCTGAGATCTGGAAAGCACAATTAAACGACTTATTAATATCTGTATGCGATTATAATAATATTTTCTAAGCAATTTCAATTTACAAAGTATTTGTCTGTTCTGCGACTAAATAAGAATGCATGTAAATGAGTTTAAAAACGGGTACTTGCTATTAATTATCTCCTATAATAAAATTAGTATTAAAAAAGAGGCGACGTGTCAACTCTTACAGGTATAAAATTTTATATCGTTACGAGTGTATCTGCGATCGGCTTGTACGACATTATTCATCGCGTAATCACCTTCGCCAGGCTAATATAACAATTCTCTTATGTATTTAATATCGTTTTCAAGGATTACGCTTGTTCACTGTATGTATAATTTTTGATAAGAGATTATAGGCTATCTGACAAATTTGCTTAGGGTGTGCTTTCATATATCGATTTTCACAACATAAAGCGTAGTTTACTTGTTTGAGACATTAGAAAAATATTAATTTAAAAAAATTTCTTCTATTGATATTACAAGGGAAAATTTCGAGACTTGTAACATCATTTACAGTAAATAAAGACGTTTAATATAAAAAAAAAAATTTAAAAAGGCTGCAAAGATTTTTCCCAATATTTATATAGGGAAGTAGAAACAGATGAGTACAGACAGACCTGAGTTTAGAATCAATTATTTTTTAACTTTCGCATCACGTAAGGGAGTCCATCTTTTTTAAATTTAATATCTTTTTATGCTCTAAGCGATGTAGGTTTTGTACTTTCTTCTAAAGCCGCTTTTAATTAATTCGTAACATTCAAGGTTTTATATATTCATTAGTTGTTTGATTATATAATTTTAAATTATTATAATAATTAAGTTGCATTTTTGCCAGTCACCTGTTCATGAAAACCATTAACTAAAAGCTATTATGCGTAAAAGAATGAAGTGTACTTACGATTTGACGCAAGGTATCCACCAGAAGCTTTGTTCCCTACCGAATTCATTGCCCTCTTCAAGTGACTCTGGCAACTCCTGATCCAGCGTTTCCGGCAACGTCAGAGTCAAGGAAGCGTCGACAAAGGACAAAGTACCCAAGATTATCAGTGGCACCGAATTTCCGTACTTCACCTAATATTTACAGAATTAAATGTATAATTAGCATTCCCTGTGACGATGTGCATTTTAAAATAAAACGAAAAAGTCAATATCATATGTAAAATTTTACAGAAAATACAGCGCGTAGATATAGCCTAAGATTCATGCAATAACTGCGACAAGCTGTCAGCAGTCAACTCACCAGATAGACGATGTATGGGCCGATAATGTGGGCGAAGTAGCCGATGATGTGGATGAGCGACACACCCTGGGCACGAACGACAGTCGGCAGCATTTCCGCGGCGTACTGAAAACCGATATTGGCGGCGACGTTGACGCCGAGCCGCGCGAGAATCGCCATCGACATAGCCAGTGTACCTGAAACGTCGCGCGATACGATCGATCGTTAATTTTGCCTCGTCGAATGATATTCAGCTCCGAAAGACCAGAGAGCGTAGAAGATCATGATTTTTCATTATAAGACAGCTTTGCAAAGGAGGGTACAAAATTGAGGACGTGGTGTACCTTTGGGCATGGGAGCTGCGATGAAAGAGAATACGCCACAGACGACCATTGAGAAGAAGCCCATCCATCGTCTGCCCCACTTGTCGAGGAAAAGCGCGAGAATGATGGCGGCGGGCAGTTCGGTTATCGAGGCCAGCGAGAACGACGTGAACACGTCTTCGTGGAGTACCTTAAGGTTCCAGACGTGGCCGTCGAACACCACGATGATCAGGAGCCTGCGCAAATAAAGCGTAGTGCGAAATTACACTTTTATTTCTCCTCGAATCCCATTATAAATATTATTCGCGCGCGTTTGAGGTCTTTTTTCAAAGTTACTTTTTTCACAATATTACACATTGCTCTTTTAGTTTGAACAAACACGCGTGAATGTATTCGAAGGTTTCCCCGAGCGTATATTGCTGACGTATAATCATTTCTCGCCTCGAATAACCAGGAATCGGATCGTTTATCGTCAGAGTAACGCAATCCTATGGGAAAAAACGCTATACGCGCGGTAGGCAGTTGGCTACATACAAGGCAATCTGCTGAAAATGACAAGTGTCAAAGTGGACGTGTATATGTAGTGTGTTTCTTACCAGTAGATGATCAGCACGACAGTGATACGTCCGAGCCTCGCGAGCTTGAACAAGTCAAGAACCGTGTAGTTGTTGTGCTGCTTGTCCTTGTTAAGCATCGTCGTGCAGCTCTTCTCGAATTCCTCGTAAATCTCGGGCGCTACAGTCTTCTTATTGACTTTCTCGAACTTCTTCAACATCTCGATGGCTTTGTCCATCCGGTTGTGCGTTATGTACCACCTGCGAACGTATCGATTACAGTCTTATGTACGCGCGCTATTATTAATGAATAGATATAAGACTTGCGTTTTCGCAAAACCATAAAATTTTTCATGAATTTATGAGAATGCAAAAAAGATACTTTGAGAAAATTAATGTCCAAAAGTGTCGATTAATTTTAACTTTATTCAATTAACATTTTAAATCGTTAATTATTTCAAATTTGGAGTATTTATCATATAACAAGTCTGCATTTGATTTTTCGCGATTTCACTTTTACGATATATATTGTAATTCCATGGGGAAATAGGGTGAAAATCGGGAATATGGGGATCGTACCTGGCACTTTCGGGAACTATCCAGGGAGTGATGAAGGCCACTACGAGTGGCAGTGCAGAAACGACGCTGAGAATTTTCCAATTTGAGATCCAGTACGCGATCCAGGGTAAAATACTGGAGGCGAACGCAAAGTATATGCCGAAGGACATGTTCGCCATTAGTGTCCTGTACTTTGGTCCCACGTATTCGATTACTGCTCGTAGCGAGGGAGAAAAAATAAAATAAAACGAACGAAAAATTAAACAAAGAAAAAGCGTAAATCATAATGTGACAAATAAAGATAAATAATAAGAAAATCATAGAGTTGAAATAATTCGAAAAATGCTAAATCAAAGTTTGGATAAATTAAAATATAAAAAGTATTGTGATTAAGTGTTGATCTTCCGCCTAAAAAGATACTGTATGCATGGCATTAACATTTTCAATATTATAATTATGACATTACTGTGATACAGTTCTAATAATAATGTAGAACTTTGTACAGATAGTTTCGAGCGCATAGAATTTGTTAGGAACACTTACCGATGATGAAAATGATATTGAAGCAATTATCGAAGGACGTGCCGACGACGAAGCGAGCGAAGGCAAATGTCCAGAAGCTGTTGCAGAAGGCAGTGGCGACGGAGGCGAAGAATCCGACGCCGTTGCAGGCCACCAGGGCTGGCAGTCGTCCGTAGTGGTCGGCAATGTAACCGAATATCAGACCGCCGACTATGCTGCCGACGAAGAAGGCAGATTGTGCCGTTGTGCCCAGGTAAGCCTTGTCGCACACCCATTCCAGCTGTAACAACCAACCGATGCAAATTTAGAACAAGCGCAATGCTTCGCATAACGCACCATTACTCTGAGAGCAGTTGATTAAGGTGGCTGATTCGGTGCATGGGGCCGAAAATTATGGATGCTTCCGGTGCATCGGCAAAGATTTACGCGGAGGCCCTAGATAACTTAAAGTAACATTTTATGCATACAGATTAACTTTGTATAGAAAATAAAACATTTAACGAATGTCTTATAACATTACTTTGACATATATTATTCAATAAATTTTTAGAAAAATTGTTCAGGAATACAGTTTCTTTTACTTATTCTTATTCTTTGCAACTTTAAATATCTATCTGTAGTTTTCTAAAAGAATCTAGTTTTTTATATGTAAGAAACATTGAAATAATGCATCTAAAGAATAAGAACCGCAATACTAAATCTTTTAATTGCTCAATTATTGTTTTTGGTTTTTTTTTTTAAATTTGAGTCGTCGATTCCCCTCTCAAATTTCGCACACACGTAGTTGTGAAGTACACGCACACGCGTAGTTTAGAAGTCACCTTAAAAGAATAAAGGATCATTTTTAATTCAGTATTCTTATACACCCCTTAAAAGGTATCGCTGCATGTACAAACTGGTTCGGTATAGATTAAAACTCTAGATTCTTATTTGAGTATGTGACGTGTTATTTTAAAACTTTACAGAACGGGACAAGACTTTACAGTCTACTAATTATAATTGTGAAAATCAACAATGGGGACAAATTGTGCTCAAGTGCGAGTGATTGTATCACTTTGTATACGCAACGCATTTGCGGTATTTCGCGTTATTAAAAGCATCCGATCTATTTTACACCGAGAGAGATCGTCGCATAAAACTGTAGATGGAAATCTGGCCGGCTAGCGCAATTATAATAGAGTGTTCCACCTGAGCTACGGTGCATATAAGAACAGGGACTTTAATTTTGCAATTATGTAGGCAAGAGAGTAAAAAAAAATTATGCGAATTTGAATAATCGTGCATGGCTTATTTTCTGCAAAATTACTGAAAGATATAGTTGCGTTAATTCAATTTGCAAATTACGAAGGTAATATTTGCTCGAAATGTGACTGGCGGTACTGATTTATTGCAGAATAGACGTTAATGAGATCATGTGAGCAGTTAACAATAAGTTACCACTTCGATAAATCAATTTTCTCATATTTTTTTTCGATCGGTAATAATTAGAGTTTAACGATTGTTTTTTTTTGTTCAGCTAGTGTGCGGTAACGATTTTTTAAGGCTAGTGAAATCATCAAAAATTAATTTTTACGTTCAGTTCGGTTATCGTGTAAATTCACAATCGCTCATACTATTGCAAATTCATACAATTTTATTACAATTCTCATGATGCTAAATTCAGTTTTACAGTGAGTTTTTCAATAAGTCATCCTCTATGCATATTGGCAATACTTTTCATTCTGTTCAAGAGTCAAAAGCCATCTGCTTATAGTTTTAAACAACAAATATATTATACATTCTAAATAATCAAGATAATGGAGAAAATAAGTGGGAATACAAACCTCAGCGGCGATGGATTGGTAGGGAATGTTGGTATGGTTGAAGGACCAGCCATGTTGGCACGAGGCGATCGGCCAATTCTCGTCGGCAGTTTTCCGTCCCGACATCAGTACCTCGGTGTAATTTGTGACATACATCATACACCTCGAGTACATCACATTGCTGTTCGCCTCGGATTCGATTGTCGTCTTGTTCAACACCAGTTGCTTTCGCGGTACCGACAGCGCTATCCTGAAACGCGAAAAATAGCATTTATTAGGTTTTGATCAATACAGGGATGGTAATTTTCGATGAAAAAGTAATAAAATTCATTGCTGAGATTCTTCTATTCAACGATTTAATATATTAATATATAAAACGAGATACTTATTTTAGGGTGTCTTAAAAATTCAAATCATACGAAGGTATAAAGTGAGTATGCGCAATGTCTATGCAAAGACTCTATCGTCAATTCAAAGATGTTCTATAATCATGAATATTTTGTCCGATGCGCGGGCAATCCAACATTTACGATACTTTGATGGGCATCCGCTTACGAAATGGCGTCTAAGCTTTATGATTTTCTTCACGCGATGACTTATTATAGATTGAAAAATCCTTTCGTGTAAATAGTTCAATATCCGTCAAGGTTGAATTGATTTAAATAATTCAAGCGTATAATAATATATCTACTTTTAAATTCATATACGTGAAGAATCGTAACTTTTCATTGGTCTATGCAGCTCTACAATTATTTACGACTGATACGATGCAAAAGCGCCTTTCATCTTTACTGATCTCCCGTTAAACGAGACTTATTTTGTCTGCTCCTAACATTGTTAGCTTTCCACCGAGATTCACGACCGATTCCTCTTGGCTTGACGCAGGCGCGCCTGCGGCATCCGATTTTCCCAGACGAACGCGCAAAGTCCTGTTGCTTATTATATACACGCGTGCGAACATTTCCCCATCGGCTCAGCTGAGAAACAGCTGATCGCTCGTTGAATGTGCAGCAGAACCGACTCAATGGCTTTTCAGGCCTTTTTTTTTTTCTTTCATCGTGATTGTTCGCGCGACTTTTTTTTCGACATTGTTGACAATCGATATGTATACGTATAGGTACTTTTCTTGTTTGTGTGTAAGGACAATGCGACGAGTGTCGCGACTGTTTTGCGATGTTTATGCTCAACCGACACACAATGTACATTTTTTGAGAGGAGCATATATAGTGGCAGAGATAGCTGCAGAGTTGCGCGTTTCTTCCCAGACGTTCGCATTTCGCGGTGAACGCGAGTGAAAAAGGAAATAATGATCGACGGGAATTCGAGACGCCAATATGATGCCCTCTCACTCTCTCTCTCGGGCTCTCGCTCTCTCGTTTTGTTGCGTGGGAATGCTTTTTGCGTGGATTTGCTATTTTGATCGCCTGCTGTAACGTATTCGGAGATGAAATTTCGCTTCTATAATGACTTTTGTTAGAAATTTTTTTTAACACACTCGAATATGTCCGGTAAGTTATGGCCAGAGTCTTGAAAACATGTTTTTATCTATGAGACGGATGTTATTGTAAAGGCAAAAAACCAACTAAAATAAACAATTGCATCGATCTGCATTACGAGTGTTAATTTACCGGATATTGAAACAAACGAAAATGTTAAGCGAAAAAATAGTATACGTTCTATAACCGTGAAGCTAGTTACTCTTTTTATTGTCCTGCATTTATAAAAACCAACAATAATCCATTCATCAATTAATTTGAATGCCAGCGAAGTGTAAATTTTCACACGTGTGCAAAAAAACAATGTATTTTTCGAAGCTCATTAGCAAATATTATCAGTTCAGTAAAAACTGAAAATCAATTATTTAAAAAAATTGTATCGATCCAGTTTGAAGCGTAAATTCAAGATTTTTTCAATACAAAAAACGTGACTGTAAGTCAGCTGTTTAAGATATAAGTAAGTGATTACCGCATTTGAAAAAGTGTCTTTAATTCATGAATTGAATAAGAAAGAAATATTTCTCTGAGTATTTAATATACCGATAAAAAAGTAATGACTCATTAAATAAAATACAGCTGATGCAATTTCGATCTTCTCTATAAATAATTAACTTTTAGGGATCATCAAAAGCTTCGAGTAAAATAATATATTTTGCAATGAATAACAAAGACCTTTAGCCTTGTCATTAATATGACTAAACCTATTTATTTTGAATGTAATGTTTTTATTATAGGACATTTTCCAATAACCTGTATTTACTTTTAATTTGATATCGAACTAAAAAGTAACCTCTTAATAAACTCATAAAAAATCAACACTACACATGTAAGCTATTATACACTTAGAAAAAAGACCTTCTTGAATTTAGAGGATTTGCCGCATGTCTCAATACATTAAATTGATAAGTAACTTAATTTGAATCGGAGAATAATACTTTTGAGTCTTGATGACCCATTATTTATCAGATTATTCTTTGGGTTCAATAAAGTAATATCATTTTAAATTTTCATTAATCTTTTAGAGTCAAAAGTTAAACAATTTCCGAACTGCTGCTTTTAACTGAAAAGAACCGTTAGTTTATAAAAATAATTTTATTTTTCATTTTGAGTGCAGAGTAAAAATTTGGAAGACGGTATATTGAAGATATAAACGAAATTTTGTGGGAATATTATCGTGTCGATCCGCTTCGCAGTGAATCTCATTCGCTTGCGTTATAGCTTTCGCGGATCACACGGATTCATTGAAAATTTCTCTGCATAGAGAATATTGCGTGTGACATAATGCGTGATATATCTTTGTCGGTAGAGCATAGTTACCGACATTTACCGTTTCATAGTTTTATCGTTTTATTTTCAATATTTCAAGATTTTTCGACTTGAGTCCGATTCTCTATAGTCCACAAACTTGAGCTGAACTCGAAAAATGTTGAAATATTGAAAATTGAATGAAAAAAGTATGAAACAGAAATGTGCAATAGCTATGTTCCACCGGCTTCCTCTGAAGTCGAAAGGAATCAGTACTCTACTTACATTCCTTTTATTACAAAAATGGTCATTTAGTGACGATAGTATTCATTGGGACTGAAGCGCAAGATTTGAATTCCTTTTAGCTCTTTGCACAAGAGGGATCAAGTGCAGTCAAGCGGATGTAAGTAGACGGAAAACTATTTTCTTCTAGATTCAAACGGTATAATTTTTAGCAGCAAATTCAAGATTAGTATCCTTTTAAGCCGAGATAAGCCCTTTGCCTTCAAATGTTTTTTTCTTTTCCGAGTGTACATGACACGATAAACTAATATTCTAGTTATATACATATAAATATATACACAAAGAAACAATATAGCATTGTGTCAAATGCAATAAATAATAACCTTGCGTTAACAAGCGCTGAAACGTTACGCAATCCACACAACAGCAAAAGCAAATATATCGAGAATGTGTATTACGCAGCGTGTTATTAATTAAAAGTTTATAATTACGGGAGCGCATAAAGTGAACGACAATTAACGCGGCATCCAGTGTGTTACATCGGGAATATTATAGTTTAACAATGCGTCCCGCCGAACCCACGATAAAATTCTATTCGGAAACAGTTAAGGCTCGAATCCCGAAAAACCAAGTTATAATTTAACGGTAGGTGGAATTATAAGTATACTTACTTTTCAAAGTCCGTGAGGTTAGTATCGCCAAACTCGGGTATCGTGCACCAATACTCCTCGGGTATGAGAGTGATGAAGAACTGGGCGAAGTAGAGGAAGGCGTAGACGAAAGTGAAGGGCAGGAGTATGATGAAGAGGAACCACTGGTACCTGCCAGCTTCTCCTATGTGAGGTAGAATGTCATCGAAGGTCTCGATTTTCGCCCTACCCTCGCCCTCCTCCACCTTCTTCTTGTCCAGTGTCGCAGTCATCTTATTCCAGAACTGCTTCTACTGCTGCTGCAACACAAATTGTGACGATTTTCGTTACATCTGCTTCATGGTATCGAAGGGAAGAGATTTCACTCGGTAGAGATTCTTATAGAGACGGTTATCTGGAGATGTATAAAGCTTCGGCAGAAGCACGAGAGGTAAATACTTTCGAGTCAATTTTATTGCACCTGATTATCGTATGTAAAAGAGAGATCGGAATTATCTTCTCGAGCTAATTATTGTACAGGAATTATGAAATTGAATCCAAAAACAAAAGGTCATTTTTCTGTTCTCAGTAAAATTATGCGACTTCAAAAAAATTCGTAGGATCAATTATCTTTGGTCAAATAATTGCATATTCGATTCTGAGATTAAAAATTATTTGAATATTCATATTAAAATATTTGTATTCAAGCGATAATAAATTATGAACGTATTTGTCGAAATCACATCATTGCGGCTCTTTTACTGATAAGAAGCGTCAGTTATGAGATTTTTTAAATACAGCATAAATCACATCTCGCCAACAGTGCAAAACACCGAAAGATACCTAGTAAAGAGTGTGACCCAGTAAGAGGATGTAGTATTTATGCACCTATCATTTCATACGATTTCTTTCTCGCTTCTTCTCTTTCTTTCCATAAAAAACGTTCCTAATTCCTAAAGAAAACCGCAAATAGCTCAAAAGTATAATGTATACGTGACGTAGCGAAATCTTGCCGAACGTTCGTGCAGTGATAAACGGTTGTAATATGAAATAAGCGCGGAGCTAATTTATATGATGAGGGTCTATCTTGCGGCTTAGCTTGCGGGATCAAGTTTCTCAAGTTTTTTTTTTTCAGTGTCTAGATATAAGTATTTTAAGTGGCGCCAGGAGAAACGGTTCTGATAGTTCTTAAATTATTGCCTATATAGGAAGGAATTTATGGCGGGAAGAAGATTTATTTATTTTCCAAGTGATACCCTATTGCTTGAATTCATTCAATTATGACGAATGCAAATAAATACTTTCGCCAATTAGGTTGTATTAATATTTTCGTATTGTTCCACGTTAGTTAATGCTTGATAATATTTGAATTCGTTTAACAGGTATTGAAAGATGCTAACTGAGACAGCGGAAAAAAAATTTACGATGTTATCCGAAATAATAATGTATTTAAAATAAAACGATAAATTAAGATTTTATCTGAATTCAAAGTATTTGACTCGAGACTTAAGAAAACACTCCTTTTGATAAGATTGTTTATACTACTTCGCGATTATCGGGTATCAATTATTATTCTTCCTGAAAGTTAATCCAGCATTTGATACATTATTTTTCTCTATTTTTAAAATGAAAACAATCTTCAACTTTGACTACGTGTGAAATAAACTCACTCGTTTGATTGAAAATATAGGACTGATAAGAACTAGATATTTATTTTAAATCGTTAATGTATATTAATTCGCATATTGACACTATCACCTAAATAACTTTTATGGAGTACAACTTTCTTTTGCACTTTGAAGACTAATGAGATTTTAATTGGAATCAATCATTAAGTAAGCATACAGCGAGTAAACAATGCCAAGACTATACCGGAGTCACGGGAATGAAAAGAGAGCCAGAACATACCTCTTTTATGCAGAAAATATACTTTCCTCCATTCCTCTTTATCATTAGACTAGAATCTCCGAGTGTCTTAATTCCGCCAAACGTATACGCATATGGTGTAAGCACTAGAATTTTCCACCGAGCGATCGATATACGAAAAAAAAAAGTTTCAGGTGTATACCCAGGCTCACTCTCGGATAGAATCTTATCACTGCAGACATGCATACATATAGATCGAGTGGTTCGGAAATCTTATCGGTCGAGCTGTGCGCCCGCATTCTATTAACGGAGCTCTACACTTTCTTTTCAGTGCGTCGACGACGTCTTGCGCTGTCCGCGTTTACAGGGCAATTGGAAACGATCGCGTGTGAACGGGGACCGCTGCTGCTGCTGCAGTGACCGTTATAGCAAGTCTAATTCCTCGCACATGCAGGATACTCGAGAGAGTGTGTGCCTGAATCTGTGTATGGGATGCAATGATAAATTTTCTTGCCATTACGCGCTTATCGGGATATTTCCGCTTACGGTTCAAACTTTTACGTATGCCAACTGTCATTCTCTGTTGGTTTGTTGACAATGATTCAGACCTCGATGACGTGTTGCATTTTTAAATGCTTATTCCGAATTGAATTAACTATCTTTTATTTTTATAGAGCAAAGAATTTGCAAACACTTCTGAAAAGTATCGTTCTCAGATTTGAGCTTCATCAATAAGTGTAATGATTCATTAATCAGATGCTGCAAAAAAGTGAAATTCTATTTCCGCATAGAGCGACCACAAAAAAAAATACTGAATGCATTGTATAAACCAAAGAATTCTTTTTAATTAAATACAACAGTTTGTTAGAGCCGCGCGCCGCGAGTCTATTTGAGTTAGTGCAATGTGTAATGGACTACTGCAAAAAGTGTATTTTTCCTCGAGCGCAATTCATTCTTACATTCGCTGTCTCCCGCGTGCATAAAGATCGTATCTACTAATTGGCATTGTGAAGCTACACCTATAAAATGTCGCGCAATCAATCATGTATCGTATTACTATGGTATAAATAATTAATTTATACCTCCCATATATATTCTCGAATTTGTAAATAAACAATAAGGATATTTACATTCGCAACGATAATTTGTTCACGCTTATTATCTCGCATTAGAAAAACCTGTCACTTATATTCCGCATCGCTTATTAGATACACCCTTTCGTTAATGTGATAATCCGCGCGCATCATTCTATGCGTGCAATTGATGATCTGTCAAATCAATACGATTCTGTCTATCTGCAATTCAAACGTTGATTGCCGCTGAAGGCT
The DNA here is from genome assembly GCA_900490025.1 of Megastigmus dorsalis. Lineage (NCBI taxonomy): Eukaryota > Metazoa > Arthropoda > Insecta > Hymenoptera > Megastigmidae > Megastigmus > Megastigmus dorsalis. The sequence continues at coordinate 26,090 of UELU01138865.1, forward strand.
AAACGTGGACTTATCACAAGTTCGATGCACGTTAATATTATTTAAAGATTAAATCGAAGAATAATACACGGATAACGGTAATTACTAATTGAAAGTTATTTCAATAATGAATAAAATGATTGCATAAGCTTAATCAGTCATAATTCAAAGCTGAAATATATATGATTTGGATGTGTAATGTGAATTGCGCTGTTATAAAACAGCTTCGTTTGATGAGTTTAATTTAGAAACCGTAACATGCTAAGTATACAAAACATTGTCTTTTCGGAGAACATAAACATCAATAATGACGATATTTTTATTACATTTCAATGCTAAAAGTATGCTTTAAATTTTGACGTGTATTATCCCGAATATTTTTTTTGTCTTTTTTTTTTAAATCACGTGCATATGGTTCGTTGCGGTTCTTAAATTTGTACAATATAACGCTCATGGCCTTAACCGTAGGCGGATGCAATGAGAAAAATCGTGGCATTTTGCAATTTTTTAGGCTTATTTAACACACCTATTTTTCGGGTATAAAACCATTGCGGAAATAAAGTATCCGAAAATATTTTGCTCTTTGCATAATCAGACAAAAAAAAATAGAACGAACGGTCGACGAATTTGTACTAATTTGAAGCGATTTTAAAAATTATGCGAATACGTAATAAAGTTTAAATTTAACTAATATAAGCTGAAAAGTTTAAATTACCTATTATCGACGTTTCTTTTGTTAAAAAAGATTCAATTTTACATGCATAGTAAAAGGCGGAAAATGTAATTGTTTAAACAAAATAATGGTAGTATTTATTTAAGGCATAAAAATTTTCCTTAAAAAGCTTTTAGTCTCACATCATTTCATGGCTAAAACTTTAACTATACGCGTATGAACAATAGAGTATGAAACGTTTTGTTCTATTGAAACCAATTTATCTATCCCATAAAATTGACACATGTGTTTTCAACAATGAAGTCGTTCTATTTAATTATCGCGCATAGAGTTCGAATATACTTGACGTCATATTGGCAATTAAACAATTTACGATTAAATCGTCATTGTTTTATAAAAGAAATTATAGTATTTGAATTTAGGAAGCCATTATTCGTTGATAAAATATTAAAATTTTAAATACAGAGATATCTCTAATCCAAATTTACTTTGAATTTAATCACAATGAAGACGAGTAAATTAAAGTCCTATTTGCTTACGAGAACTTCGACGTTTTTATAAAATATGAAAAAGGAAATCTAAAGGTGCGTAAAGCTTTATGTACTTGGACGCTCATAAAAAATCTCTTTATTTTTACTGTGTAAACAACTTTAAGTCTTGCTTGTAATTTCACGTACTACTTATACTTATCAAACTTTATGGGTGTAAAGCACACGATGTTTTACTACGTACTATATATGACGATGGGACCGGATCGTTCTAAAAAAAGAAATGATTCTAATTTAATCAGACAATTTGCAATTAAAAGTTGAATATCTCAATTTGCAAGCCCTCCATCAAACGACTCCGATGATACGGCAGGTTTTTTCTTTCAAATGCTCGGCGCTTGTTATTACACAAATTAAGCTCTTTACGCTTGCATTATCTTATCAGCGGCTCGAATTATTATGCACTACACCATTGAAATTGTAAAGATGTTTTGCCGCCAATTCCAGTTTGATGAATCGCATAACTGGTAATTACACCAGGCCAGCTTTCGCGAAAGCCTCAATTCATCGACAAATAACTCTTGTATCAATAAGCGTGCAGAGATAAAAACATTTTTTGCCGCTCGATACGATCTACTACAATGATGCTGGATTTTAACAAATATTTGAATGAAGTGCTCTAAGTGTTATGTGCAAAATCAATTTGCGATACTCCATTATAGCAATGTTCTTTGCAATTACAGACCTAACGCGATAGTAAAATGTGTTAGTCAGTAAAATTCTAATTATTATATATATTGTAACGTTAGATGTAACCTTGACCATTTCAGAATGTTTATCGAGTTCGCTACTCGTCATTTGTTATTCCACAAATCTTTAAAAATTGAATGCACTACATACACTACAAGTTTTTTTTTTTCAACGAGGACATTCTATTATATTCACAGAGCATATGATTAAAAATAAAACGAATTGTGATAATCCATATTTCTGATTATTTTTTGCTTAAACTTTATATTTTGCTTTGTCATTCAGCATTTAAAGCCACAAACGGCACTATTGAATGAAAGTTCAAAAGAACCACAAACCCAAATACGTTGAAAAATTTTAATACAACCTTTGAATTTTAAGTTTAAAAATGAATGTATCCCTCGAAGCTAATGTCTTTCATTACTTAAGTGTAAAACTCTCCTTCTCGATCTCCTCGAGCCAAAGAACCTCACAATTTCCCGTGTAGGCAAATTGTATTCCTCCACATTGTTTAGAGAGCATAATTATATTATTTATCAGTTAAGATATAATATAAGACGGACGCTACGTCGAATGAAAAGGATATATACGTCGATGATACACGGCTTATAATATGGATCCATTTTCCAACGTCGGGTATACATTACGCGTCGGGTCGAACGATCAAGTATACCATTTTAGTGCTAATGACGGCAGACGGTCGTATTGTACGATGATAATGGTAATGAGATGCCGGACGATATTTGGCATTTCCAGGAATATTTATATAGTTTTAATGACTTTTTCTAAATGCTTAGACTCATATTTCACGTGTTTGGTTTAAGGAGGTCTAATCAAATAATACTTCATTACTTAATGGATCCTTGAAAACTCTCAAAAGATTTAATTATTTTCGATTTTTATCGACGGACATAGTAGTCCGGTTACCCAGGTAAGTATTGAAAATGATCGCAGGATATGTGTAAGAGAATAGTTTGTACCGATCCTTTTTTGTCCGCCGATAATAGACGAAGCTTCGTAGCCTATAATGTTACTGATAAAATTACAAACTAAGGAATATTTACACTCTTACATATGTGAGATGAGCAAAAAAGTGGTTGTAAAAAACGTTTAAGTAGTCAGTAGAATTTTTAATCGATTTGCCTTAATTACATCATGAATCTTATTCAAGTTTTAGTTTATGCAACACGTATGACACATAATCGTATTGTGACGAAGGAGAAGAAAATCTGTAATTCTTGCAAAAAAGTAATAGAATAATTATAATGCAAGGAGTTGTCTATATTCAATTTCATGGATTTGAATAATGATTTGACACTTTTGTTCATTTCGCCAGCCACGCTTTTTTACGAGTTCGTTTTTAAAAGATTTTCTACTGTCTACTGTAATTAAGTATGTGATTCAATCAAAATTTACGGCTGCTCCGATTTAAAATAATGGCATCCGAAAATGTTTCGTCAAATTTCTAGCAAAAGTATCCACTAAACAATTATTTTTGTATAAAATGTGGAAAAATGCCAAGCTCTAAGGTTTCACGTGTAATAGTTGAACATGTTCTAAAGTTACTATACCAATTCATTTTTTCGAGGAAGATGCATATTTATATGTAAGCATTGAACTATAAACTGTTTAGAAATTTTACTATGTACAAGAAAATTTGTTTTAAAAATCTTTTTCTTTTTTTGTTATTTTACGATGACATAAATCACTAATATTATGCCAATTGATGAATCGCACAATAGCAATATTTCAATCGATTCATGCTGAGCATGTATAATTGTTTATGTAATTGTTGTATCTAACAATCTTTATAAGAAGTTCATTCGCGTTTCTACTCCAAGTGCTATTTAAACAAACTATTACAAGTTTAAAACGACAGAATCTGTTACGATAGATTATAAACTGTAGCGATTTTTTAATATTATATTACTCTTAAGCATCCACCCACTTTAAATAGATTAAGCTGAGATTTGTGACCAACATCACAAAATACAGTCATCCACTGTAAAAATACAATAAACAAGTAATAACATTTCACGTAACGAACACTAAAGTTTTTGTTGCAAGCATCACTTAATGCTGTTTTCATTTTAAAATTCAATACAAGATTTATAACTTTCTAATAAAAAAAAGTGGAAATGCAAGGTCACGTGCTGTGCCAGTGGGTATACTTTTGTGCGACAATCCAAGTCAAAGGTATAACGCAATACTTGTAAACAAATTATTTAGTCCCTAACAAAATTAGTAGAAACAAGGTAACCGACAACCACAAGGGCTCCATTTCAACAATTCCTCACTAACATGAAAGAAACTTCACTAACAACTCTATCCTTACATCATCGATCACTACACTGTAAATCCAAGTGTGTTAAAGCAACACGTTTCTGCCACCTGATTTTCTGTCGCGTTGTCTATGTTTAATATGAATATAACACACATCCAAATGTGATACAAAATCCCTGACAGAAACGTGTTACTTTAACACACTTGTCATCAACAATGCAACCTCTTTCTCTTGAAAAAATATACATTCATCACCTCGTTAAAAAGAGCAACCGATGCAGACTAAGAAAACAGCGAGAGACTGCAATCGGTCTAGGCGCATCTTCCGCGTAAAAAAGAAAAGGTAAATAAATACATGTCACTTTTGCTGCGTGCACCGACGTTAGAGCAGTACCTTCAGCATCAATAACGACTGCGCGGGCCAAAAATACTCACTGGTCGCGAAGCGAATGATCCTCTGCGCGCAGAACTGCAGCTGCTGGCCTTTCTCTCTCTCTCTCTCTCTCTCTCTCAGAAAGAAATATCCGCAAGCAGACGCACACTACAATAGCTGCACAAGGCCTGTTGGTGGTATACTTAAAAATACCGCTGCTCCGCACTCGGAGCCAAAAAGAAGAAGAAGATCGGCTGCTATAATAACGCTACCGGCCGATCGGCTTTACAATCGCTCCTCGCGTCTGTTCAATACTGCACGGTCAGCGATCGATGCGGGACGTCCCTTATCCATCGATAGCCAAACTCCAGTCGACGCCACTTTCGAGCTCGAGGCCCGCAGCGCGCACTGAGCGAAGACCTTTGCCCAAACGAATGACTCCCCGCGGCGAGTGGGAATAAGGCACGTGTGTGGCGAACGCACGGACGGACGGAGATCGCGTGTATATACTGGCAGGAGTGTCGAGGCGCGCAGCAGCGCTCACGCTTTAGTGGTAGGAGTTGCGTGCGCGGAGCGGGGCAAGCCTGCACATCGTACACCGAGGGGGCAAAATCGACTGCTTCGTCGCTCGATCACTGCCGGGGCTTTATACTTAAGCTTCATGAGCGGCGCTACTGTCTTTCCCAGGAGCCTCAGCTGTGCATCGTCTTTCTCTCTCTCTCTCTCTCTCTCTCTCTCTCTCTCTCTCTCTCTCCCTCTCTTTCTCTCTCGATCGCTCGGTTCTCTCCCTTCTCTTGCCGATGTGTATACCTATACCAACGTGAATTCGAGTTCTCGATCGCCGAAAATCTGCAGTGCGTGAGAGACGAGGAGACTGTGTCTGGCGGACGATCCGATGGGCAGGGGATTCCCCCGGGGTCGGATGGTGCAAATCTGTCTGGCGAACATGACGCAGGTGATCGGGATCTGAAGGATTTGATTATGCGCGCGAAATAATGAGTCTAGGAAGAAATGTCTGCGGTTTTGCTGTAAAATCTGATGGAGATTTACCCAAGAGGATTTCTTTCTGGAAAAATAACGTTAAGCAACATTTCACGTCTTAATTATTTTATTATAGTTTTAATCACGAAACTCTAAGTCTGAAAAAATAGCAAGTAAACTCAAATAATTGTTCCTCTTTGATATTTAAAGTGATCGTGTGTATATATGATCTAAGAGATATTTAATTTTAATCGCCTTAAAAAGCTGATTTAAAGAACGTTTTTAAAGTTGAATTCCAGATTTTATCGCCAAAACGGAAGTTATGTAGAATTAAAAATGAAATTAACAAACGCTCGACGACTTACATGAAAACATTATCTAAATAATTTTCATTGCCACTGTTTTGACAACGTAATCGCTTACTTATCAGGTTCGTAGTTTTTCACGAACATTATTGCACGATTGAATATACATTCGCACAGCGATGAAACTGAGAGAAACTTAAACTGGAATATATTACATAATAATGTGTGATTAAATAATGCGCGAAGTTCAGATTTTTTATCACACGTTATAAGTGTGGCGGCCTTTCATTACCAGGTCATTTGCGCGGACGTAGAATTCCCACGATAAGTGGGCACGCGTCACCATTTTCATCTGATGTCGTGTGCCGGGAAAAAGCTGCAGGAAAACATATCGGACTTTTTTGTTGATCGACGTTACTCAATATTCTCGGTTAACTGCGAATTTTCATACGCACGTATATACGTATATACGTGAATTTGACATAAAATGGAATTTCCATGTGCGATGAGATTTAGAAAATCGCAATGATATTTACAAACTTACGAGTTAAAAGTAATTTTTTTATATGATATAAGCGTCAATTGAGGCAAAAATTTCATCAATCTTTTTCTCGTGTACTCAAAGTACAGCAGGCGACTCGCAAATAGTCTTATATAAATATTTGCTTAAGATTAAACTTGAATGAGGCAACATTTGAGAGAATTGATGGCAATTATATTATTTTAAATTAAGAAGATTCGCCTCGTGCGCTTCTTACCGAAAACTACACTCTATGATATAGTTAATATATTTTAGTTTCAAACATGGGGGATCATACATTTCATTCAAATACATAATAGTCTAGATAAGTATACGGCCTTTGACATCCCGCATCTTTAAAGTTGATCTTTTCTAACGTGTAATCGTCAAGGTTTTGTTAAACATTTTAATACCTATGACATTTTTTCTAAATGTTTTCGGTTGTTCAATTTATTAAAATTCTAATAGGATAGCAATTATTGGGTAAAAGTTTTAACGGTGAGTTATCTGATTCAAATCAACAACTTTAATTAGAATTCATTACTTAGGGCATAATGAATTTTTAACATAAAGTGAGTAGAAAAAAGATATTCAATCTCTTAAATATTTGGCTTTCATTTTGAAGTGCAAAATTTATTTAACTAAGATTTGTTGTAATTTATATATATCGTAATTTAAAAATTACCAGAAATTTGAATTTGAATTTACAAATGTAACGATCATTCAGTACCTACGTACATTGAAGATAGTCAAAGGGCAAATGAGCGCTTGAAGTATAAACAATAGGTACGCAAGTGTAGCATGATCATTGTATTTTGAACAAAGTAATCAATCAATTTTATAATATTTTTAGCTATATAACGAAAGATTTATTTAAAAGTGGTAAGTATTGATTTAGATTTTTAAAAAAGGACTTAGCATAGTTATAAGTTGTTTTACCGCTGATTAAACAGCGGTTCAAAAAAATTCTATAAAAAATATTTTTTGTTTAAATTCATAAAGTTATTGACACTTATTCGAGCTGTAGTTAAAACTCTTAATGCATAATCGCGTTGCTCTTTCAATGCAAATTGCTCTTTTAAAATAAATACGCCATTTTCACATGAAGATATTGTAAAAATAACACATATTGTTATACCGGCGCGCGACGATAAGATAATGTCAAGAGCGTTTTTCTAGGTGATAATAGGTACGTATCATCGATAGCTAATTAAGAGGTCATTTGCGCGTGTCTAGTATTCCCGCGATGAGTGGGACCGCGTGTCATCAGATTCTCCTTTACTTTCGATCAGGAAAACCGGACAAAAATAATAATCTACGTATATGCATGAGTTTTTTTAGGTTAATTATTTTTGTACGTTTATCAAAATTTAATTGAGTGTAAGATTGTATAAAAGATAGGTAAATTTATGTAATCCTAGTTAAACAAAAACTTTTCTATGCCATATTAATAAAGTAATACTTCATTTTCTAAATTTAGAATAATTCAAGGACAGTCTCCTGAAAATTAAGGCATAAACCGGTTTTAAGAATCCTTCATTCAGAAGTAGTTTTAAAACACTTTATTAATTATAATCAACTTATTGAAAAATTATTAAAACACAAGCTAGGATGATCTATACTTTTAATTGCATTAATCCTTAAAAATATCGAGTACTTCTTGGCTGTAAAATTTTTTATTAATTTACGCGATAAATTTTATTATTTTGTTTTGATTGAAATTTACATTAACGGTGAATATATTAAGAATTCCCTCGGTAATTAATTGTGCTATATAAAGCTATTGATTATATGTATCAACCTGATGCTTATAAAGCAGAAAGATTTTAAATGATTTATTGTTTCCGAGCAAAATTTTATTGAACAAAAATAAAAATTCACACACTTTATTGCGTTAGAAAATATAAACGGCTGTTAAGTTGTTATTGTGCATGCCTAATTACAAACATAGTACGTATTTTCGTGCGGGCAATTATAATGATTTACAAGATATACATTGTATATGTAGACGTGAAAAATGTTATAATCCAAAATGTTATATGTAAATATACAACGCATCTGAATACTAGTTTATGACAAAAAAATGTGTTAATGGCGTGTCAACATTAACTTGTCTGCTTTTAGCTTGAAATTTTTTATTACCATTAAAGGCAATGATAATAAATAAATTAATTCAAAACCAAATTAAGTATTTTACGAAATCAATTATGTCTTAGAAGCGCGAAAATATTCATGCCTGTAATTGAATTTTTTTCTTGAACTACATCAATTACGTAATGACCTATGAATTTTATTTATTATGTACTATTAACTTAATTTTAGTAAAGATACAATACCTAGCATATAATTTATCACTAAATATTAAAATAATTAGAATAATAATAAATAAATTTAGAAAGCAATAAAAACAAAAGCGTACAAAACTAAAAAATGGCATTGATAAGACTCAGCGATTAGATTTATAATTGGTGCTCAGCTAATATTTCAATGAACTGATTATTCCGTCTGGAATTTTTGAAGCTGGCAATAGAACCAGTAAAATGGTCATTAATCATTAATTTAAGCAGGAATATATTAGGATCTGATTTTTCCCTCTGAAATATAGATTGTTACATAAAACTGCACTCATTGAAGGTGTGTATACCGGATAATCATGCCGCGTATTTCAAATTCTGACGATTAATTCACTTTTTTTCTTCTTCTCTCCATTGATTATATTTGTAAAAGAGGCGAGCAACGCCTACTTCTCAAAGCGAACTATATTCATTTGTTATAAATATGCATGGACCGAAACAAAAAAGTGAGATATATCTCATGGTTTCAGTATGCAAAATAAAAGTTGAAATTAAGTAAAGGAAAAAAGAAAAAAAGGAAAAATAACGGCTCGAGTCATCATAATGTATCACACACGAACTGCAACTATAGTGAACAAAACTGCAGCTGCGGGAGTCTGGACTGGAGGCCGGTCTATTACGTACGTCTGAACGAATATAATTATTATAGAATTCGTTACGAAAAATTCAAATTCAGCGGAAACAAGAAACTGAAGTAATACTATAAACGTGGAAGTTTCTTGGGCTCTAGCTTGGGGATTTTTGCGGTTCGAATTCGCAGAATTGTGGCACAATGTTTTGTTGATTCAAGGTGGTCCACATTCTTTACGGTTTCATTTAGTTGTATTAATGAACGAAGCATTGAAATAAGCGCCGTTACGTTTCTTTTTTAATTAATTAACACTGAATTTCGTTTTTTTTTTTACAGGAATCAAATTCTTCTTTTCAATTTTACACTCCATTCATTTCCTTTTGACACATTTCATTCAAAGAACTTTATTTAAATAAATACTTTTGACTTGCATATACTATTGAAAATTTCTATAAAATCACTGCAACAAAACATTTAAATAAGCGAAATAATATCCATTCGATTTTCGCGAGCTCCCAATAAATTCCACATCCCCCAGTCCGTATGGAGATTTAATATAATACTTTTTACACGCAGTACGCAGACATTCTTCTCGGTATCTCAATAATCGAGCGAAACCGCGAAGGCGAGCGGTATAGATCTAAAAAAAAATTTCCGCACCAACCGTGCGCTTCCGCATAGTTTTCGCGCAAACTCGGTCCCGCGTGTCTCGCTTCTCTCTGTGTGTTTGTTCTCTCATTCTTCTCTCTCTCTCTCTCTCTCTCTCTCTCTCTCTCTCTGTCTCTCTGTCTCTTGCAACTCGTTGCGCGCGATGAATTCGTGCGCGATGTGCATCGATTCCCTATGTATGCGCCGATGCTCATGCGGGCAGTTGAAAGATGACGAAAATACGAGAGCTGTGTGACGGCGGGGCTTTTTATTGCGATCGGGCCATGAATCTTCGTTATGGCCCCGGGAGGAGAGGCATTAAAAAGAGATAACGCCGAAGGAAAAACAATCCGCTGAATCGCTCTTTTATTGTCGAAACAATGCGAGCGCGTGCTGGAGATACACGTCCACGGCTGCAGTGCAGAAGCCGCAGGAATCATCGAATTTAAGTATAGCGAGACGATAGGTTGGTAAAACGTTTGGTATAAACGATCGGCACTCGGTACAATTGTATCGTTATCTCGAAATGTCTCGCGATACGTCTTGCGGGGATTTTCTGAGCGCGCGCTTCCAGCCTGCGATAGAGAATTAGTCGAGCTTTTTACTTGCATTACACCTGTTGTAATAATTCTGATATATTGTTGGCCAGGGGAAAGATTTTAAGACGCGATGCCAGATGAATTATGGTATTGTGTCTGGTGCAAAACTGATAAATTTTATGAATGAGACGTGTACACTCGAGTGACGAGTATTTTGAAAGACGAATCAAGTTGAGTTTTAGGTCGCTGACTTATTATTATACACATTATTATATTGTATGAGCACTTATTTTTAAAGAGATCGACAATGATTCATTCTTATTTGGCAAAGAAATGTTAGGTTATCGCTACATTGTTATTTAACTATAATTAAGTAATTTAATTGTTGCTATGCTAACCTACGAATTTTTATATGATCGAATACTAATTGGCTTTTCTGTGTACTTCTGTTTCTATATATTTAATGCGAGATTTAATGCCTACTCAATTTTTATGTCTACAATCATTGCTAAACAATAATTGCAATTTTGGTGGGAACAAGAATAGCCTTAGTAATTGAAACGTGAGGAGATCAAGTGCACGTGGATATTTGTACAATGGCGGACATCAGAAAAACCTTGAATCGAAACGAATCATTCGACGTATTTAAGCCTATAAAAATTCTTCAATTTTCCAGCCATTTGGGTGATTAGCGATTTAGCAGAAAAAAAAACTTTAATTTTCAACTTTTACTAGGAATTTATTTACTGATTGAAGTTTAAAAGTGAGCATTTGTCCTGTATCAAAAGTGAATAATAGGCGTTAATGTTAAAAGTTATTATTAAGCGGAAGATTATACATAGTGGAAAGTATTTACTACAAAACCAATTTTTATTGCTACACTGAGAAAACAATTTTATAGATTCAATCAAGGCTCCTTTAGCGAGTGTTAATGAAATTAGTTATTTTATTAACAGAATACATTTTTTATTTAAACGAAATTTCATTAAATCTAATAAATGTGGCTTAAATCAAAAACATTTCTTTGAACCATGTAAATAATTCCATTAGCTCTCGCCAAACCTTTAGTTCGAAAAAATATTTTCTTAGTGGATAAAAATTCTTCGTCTCCGCCAAGACATTTACTTAGTATTTTTTTTATTTAATGTTAGTTTAGCATTAAGTGAAATCAACATTTGATGCAAACTTGAGCGACGAAACCTGCAAATAAAAATTAATGCTTAAGTACATTTGCCACTTTCAGTTATATACCTACAGAGCTTAACAAATTGACACATAATTTTGCGTCTAAGGTAGGGTTGCTTGCCATGTTACTGATGGACTTCAGCAGGTAACTCGAGGCGAAATTCAATTTTTATTCATTTTCGTTTGAATTTCTGCATTTATCCAACATCTTTTAATTTTATTATATTTTCTTAGTTTAATTTAGCTTTATTTTTTACTTTCATTATGGCTGGTTTTTAAGTAACTGCATAGTATTGAAGTAGTCTACCAACAAAAGAATTTATGAAAGTTTCTGTTGA
>UELU01138865.1:38096-73944 GCA_900490025.1 Megastigmus dorsalis
ATTATACATAGTGGAAAGTATTTAATTTTTTAAGTTAAAACCTGTTCAACCGCACATATAAAAGTTATATTTGAATTCGTCAGCTTAAATTATTAACTTTTTTTAATTGGTATAATTATATTGTATGCATATTATGCACAAACATTTTAATGTACAGACAGTAAAAAGTTTCTTGCAGCCCGACAAACTTTCATTAGATTATATATATAACATCCTTGTCTTATCTTATCAACATAATGTAGTAATTAATATATACATATATGGCATAGCATACAACAGTGTCAATTCCAGTTATGAATCCACGACATTATTTTTGGAAAGATATGACGAAATGAAAAAGAGTTTTATAAATCTATGATTAACTGAACCGTAAGCATGTATAACTAATGCAGTGATTATTATTGAAAAGTATTTATATTTAATTAAAAAATATAATGTGAAGAACCAAAACTAATTTTTATTGCTACACTGAGAAAACAATTTTATAGATTCAATCAAGGCTCCTTTAGCGAGTGTTAATGAAATTAGTTATTTTATTAACAGAATACATTTTTTATTTAAACGAAATTTCATTAAATCTAATAAATGTGGCTTAAATCAAAAACATTTCTTTGAACCATGTAAATAATTCCATTAGCTCTCGCCAAACCTTTAGTTCGAAAAAATATTTTCTTAGTGGATAAAAATTCTTCGTCTCCGCCAAGACATTTACTTAGTATTTTTTTTATTTAATGTTAGTTTAGCATTAAGTGAAATCAACATTTGATGCAAACTTGAGCGACGAAACCTGCAAATAAAAATTAATGCTTAAGTACATTTGCCACTTTCAGTTATATACCTACAGAGCTTAACAAATTGACACATAATTTTGCGTCTAAGGTAGGGTTGCTTGCCATGTTACTGATGGACTTCAGCAGGTAACTCGAGGCGAAATTCAATTTTTATTCATTTTCGTTTGAATTTCTGCATTTATCCAACATCTTTTAATTTTATTATATTTTCTTAGTTTAATTTAGCTTTATTTTTTACTTTCATTATGGCTGGTTTTTAAGTAACTGCATAGTATTGAAGTAGTCTACCAACAAAAGAATTTATGAAAGTTTCTGTTGAACTCGCAGACATTAATAATTTCGATTTGTATTTTAAAAATTAAAGTGTCGTGTAATTATCACAGATTTTCCATGTGCAAGATTAGCAGTCTCATCATATTACGAAAAGTAACTAATTTTCATTGTGTCCAGTTGTTATTGTATAATGTTATTATACCGTTAAAGTTGAGTAATTAAATTTATCTTTACTACAGATTGAAACATTTTACTGTTATTCGATAATTTAATGCCTTTTATTTTAATTCTGTTCATTATTGGATTAACTACTTTTCCTATCTAAATTTGCTTTAAGGTTTTCTGCCATTAACTTAAATTTCTTACCAATTTTTCGATGATGAATTTCTTGAAAACTGTTATTTACTTTTATGATTTATTCAAGTGCAATTAGATAATTTTCGAAAGAAACTCTACAAACACTAAAATGCTCATTTAAAAAAATACTTGAAAAACTATTTGTCAGTATTACTTGTTATAGATCATAATCGGTTCTACTGTTTTTCAGATGCAAGACGAACGTAAAAATTATATTTTAATTCTCAGAAGCTCAAAGAAGTTTTCTATTTTACTTTTTTTCCAACGGTAAATATAAAGATTTCTTCCTCTCTGAGGAAGTAAAAACGTATTGCATATAATATCAAACGTATAGAAGATTGATATGAATTATTATACTATTATGTATAATAGAAATATAAATAGTTACAAATTTTTTAGATAAAATAATATCAACTTTTAATATAAACGTATTAATATAAATAAAAACGTTTTGACTGATCGATTTACGTAACATATTACTCTCTAAATTCTTTAAGTTGTAGTATTTTCACATGATTGGAGTAACTTTCATTCTAATTGAGTGGAATTACAGCTATTTAAAAAGAAAAAGAGAGAGAAATTTTCACTTTCACAAATTAAAGCATTACACTAGTTTTAACGTATATAAAAGCATAGTTTACGATGTTTCAAATAATATAAAATTCATCCTTGAATTAATTGTAAAATTGACTTAACTGACCTAAAACTTCTATCATCAAAATGCTGCGCGCAGCACGTGCAGACATTCGATTAATTTATTTTACAGGAAAAACAAAGAAAATAATACATGTTAAACACTTAATTTTATTCATTTTTCGCTGAAGCTGTGCGCAGTCATCGAGGAAAACTTCTTTCGTGCTGACACCGATATTCACGATGATTAGGAAAATGACTCAATAAAGTCTAACTTTGTAATTTCGTCTTTACATATTCGTTCGCGTGTGTGCTTCCAAAGGCATTAAGTTTGACAATGACACACAGATGAGGATGTATAACGGCTCGGATCCTTTATTTCCAGGAAATTCTCTACGATTTTCTTTTAAATGCACGCGATTATACCAATTTGTTTTTTGCCATTGTAGTCTAATTTAAAAGCGACACGTGGTAAAGCTGAAGAGCTATTGCCATTTATTGTGAAAATGTAGAAACAACATAATCCTCGCTGAAGGGGATTGATTGATTAAGCGCTTTTGTAGCCGGAAAAATATAATGCCGTGTTTTACACGAGAGACGCAAGTGCGACGTTAACTTAATTAACGATATTTTTTACATTAATGATATTCGTAATCTGATTACTAGTTTACTTGGTGCATCAATTCTTACATAAAAGATTACAAAAATTATACGATTGGTCGTTGCGATAAGTACTGCGGAATTATGAAATCAATTGTACTTTACAAAAACGACAAAGATTATCATTTATTTCTTTGGAATAAGTTATTCATCCTTTTATTTCACAACTTGGCATATTATTTAATCAGATTTTATTTCAATGCTATTTTAATGTTTATTCGATAATTAGTAACCAAGCAAAACAAGAGATTGAATCATGCTTTTCGAAAAAACTGTTCTAAACTGTTATAAAATTAACATAAAATAATGCCCCTTAGTTTTTTCAACAATTTTGTTAGATAAGAATCCCATCTTGATAATTCAAATCGTACACATCTTCTTCTTTATCAATGGATTTTAAAAGCATCGATTTTATATTCTAAAATTAGAATGATAATCGATATTATATGGAAGATTGAATATGAAAATTCTATTTCAATTTGAATTATTGTGTCTGAAATATTGGCTTTCGGTTCGATTGAAATTCTTATTCAAATCACGCATGCTTTGCATGAAATTTTAGCGATAGCTTTATCTCTATCCCACATTTTTTACATATTCATATATTGAATTATGCAAACGGTCCAAAAAAGTACCGTCTTCCATAATTCGATCGGTATACGCCTCTGATTAACGGGAAAAATTTATAAAAGTCCACACCCACACTAGGAATCTTAAAAATAGACACTCCGCACTACTAAATATAAAGTCCATGCAGAAACTTTAAATCCCAACTTGTCGGGCTGCTTATAATCATAGATCACGGCGAAACGTACCAGACGATCCTCGAAAGATCGAGAAAGAATCTTTTTCGTAGTCTCCCCTCGTTCATTTTTTGTACCATGCAGCGCGAAAAAAGAAATGGCGCACACGTTCTTGAAAGAGAGAGAAAGAGAGAGAGAGAGAAGAGCGAAAAAAAGAAATAAAGGACGAAGCAGAAGTGAAGAAGAAGCAGAAGAAGAACATATACAGGAATACATATACTCGCTCAGAGAAAGCATCGACCTGCTGTGCTGAAGGAAGACACACACACACAGAGAAGAAGAGAAACCGGTCGATCAGCCGAAGAGGAAAACAAAGAAAACCGAGAGAGCAAAAGTGCAAGAGAGAGAGAGAGAGAGAGAGAGAGAAACTGGCTGGTCTTCTGGTGCGCGAAACGTATATTCTTATATGAGAACGAAGAACCAAGCCGATCGACCAGTTTTCTTTGTGGTTCGTAAATGGCTGCCGCGCTTGCTTGCCGATCTGCCCGTTTGCATTTATACCGAGCGCCCAGAAGGAGAACAGCGGGAAGCTTTTCTATTTGTATATGTGTGTGTGTGTGTGTGTGTGTGTGTGCAGGCGGGGACGACGAGAAGAGGCTTCTCCGGCTGGGTTGATTGTAAATCTCGGAAAGGCCGTGGCTTATAGTTATCGAGAAGAATAGATAATGGGGCCCTCGGGAGATTTAGATGGGGAATTCGGTTGAAAGGAATTGCATGTAGAGCGATCGTTACTTAGCTAGATAACACATCGCCCTGGCGCTTCTTTCTGACTTCATTCGCGGCCTTTAATGCCTAATTAAGTCCATTTTCGTGGCTGAATTTGTAACGGTATAATTGAAAATGCAGGGATTTTTGTTGATATAAGTGATTTTAACTTTATGCATAAAACAATGAATACAGTTTTCCACTGTCGGCAATATTTGAGATCTCGTGCTCTTTATATATAGCATTGCTATAAAGTTTCGACGAAATCGTAGAATAAATTATTTGATTTCTCGAAAAAGAGTAATGATAAATAACAATAAGTATTTTTCTGGTTTGTAAACAAGACTCACATTTATGGTTTTCATTTTTTTCAATTTCTAGTATCTAATAAAAATGATATAATCTAGCAATAAAAATAGTTTTATCACGACATTGGCTATATAGAATCAAAATTCGTCAGCTTTAACAAAAGTTTTATTATATACACTTTTTCTCGCATTCCTCGTATACATTCTTTAACGCATCTCGAAGCAATTCTAAAAATAACCATTGCGCTTTCGTGGAATATGTAATACATTATGTAGTATCTCAAAGCTCGTTTTTATTGTTATGCATAAAATTTAAACACTAAGATGCTTTTAATATACAAGTGTTGCGCAACAATTAAGAAATGTATACATTTGCCCGTTAAAGGTATAAGACCCAATAAAAGCTGAAGCCATTAGCACACATGCTTTTATGTTAAGTATACCTATACTACTGCGATTTTATTGATGCGATGAAAAGCTATGAGAATTATGCCTAAATATAAATTTTTGGCATGAAGGAAAGAATATCTTGAAAAGGTACGTATTCAACTTAGGTAGATGAAAGATGCACGCCGTAGACTCAACACGTGTAAGTGCCGGACATGACATCCCGGGGGGTTATAGTCTGGAATGGTATTTATATTGTTTCTTTATTTTGTCGAAAACTTTATCTGTTTCAAACGAAACGTCGTTTCGATAATAAGAAAATTCATAAAATTAAGAATAGTGTAGAAGGAAAAGGCTGAAAAGGTCAAGTAATTTAGGAACTCGTTTATCACTTCGAACGAGAATATACCTGAGCATTCTTAGCAAAAGGTAAGGCTGTAAGTAAATGAAATTGTTTCACTCATAAGCTCTTTCTTGAATGCGAGATATTTTAGCAATGCACGTTTAACTGAGAATGCAGAATATTCTATAACGGGATGCGAAAATACAAATGAATGCTTGAATAAGAATTTCAATTATTGTTGTCACTGCAATTCAAGTTACAACTTGCATGTTTCATCTTTGATGAATTGAAAAAGTGTTATTGCAACATTTCGAGTCATACTATATCGCGTGTGCTGAAGTATTAATTGTAAGCCGTTGATATCAGCTTGATAAGCCATTCAAGAGTTGCCCGATTAATGTAAATGCTTTCGTCACTTCGTTTTTATTTATTTGTCTTAAGATTTAGGTGCAGTGTAAGAGCTTTAGTATACAAAGTTGCAGAAGAGGAGATCAAATCAAATATTTATATTGTTCTACACGAGATGGACCGATTCGACTCTCTGTAACAGTCTACGGAAAAAAGTTGTTTTTATTTTTGTTGTGATCGAACTGACTAGTCCACTTGAATCGAAACGAATCATTCAACAAATTTACGCCTATAAAAATTCTTAAACAGTCTATACAAAATTTTTGGGTGTTGAAGCGTCGTAAATAATTGAACGACAGATAGAGAGAGGACGGATCGCGTATATGAAATTGCTCGTGATGAAAACTGACACAAGAGGCACGAAAATAAATGATGCAATAAGTCCCTCTTTTAGAGCTATTAAAGACCAAATTGACGGTGGCACGAGTAATTTTACAATATAACGCGCTCCACTCGCTGCATCGATCCGACTAATTCGTAATTTTTTTCTCCATCCGAGAACCCGTCCATTTTCATTTTTCGATTGCGATCGAGGATTTTGATTAAAAAATAAATAAAAGAAAAAGAAAGAAAAGCAAACAGGATAACGCAATTTGTAATTCAATTTGTACAAACAATGTTAAGGAATAATATGGGAATTAAGTTATTCCGTCGTTCGAGAGACATTAGCATAAAATAATTACCGTTGATTGACTTGTTTACGTCAATTAAGTGCGAAAGTATAATACTAATTGTTTACAGATACCTACAAATAAGCTTTTAAAATGCAACAGTTAAAGGAAAAACTTTGGCACTGAGTCTTCATAACTGTACTACAAATTTACAGTACATAAGAATCAGTTGTGCACTATGAAAAATGATTCGATAATGGATAATAATAATACAACAATTTACAGATTATAAAATATCATCTTTTTACTAGCGCAATTAAAGTTACTTAATTTGTCGTGAAACATTCCAGATAAATAGAATCAGCTAATGTAACATAGGTAATTTAACAGCAGTGTCGAAATCAGCAATCAATTATATGGATAACAGAATTCACGGATCGGTTCATTTATCAAGGAGACAAAAATCATTTGAAATATTACTCGAGTCTCCGCGCGTGTAAGAATCTTTAAAATCGACATTTCAATAAAAGCGCCATTAATTATCGTTTCGACGAGAAATCAAAGAATGTACACACGTTGAAGCGTATAGGCTTGCGCGCATTTGCGGAGGCCCATAAATTTATCGCCACTTGCACACGTTTCTGATAATACCAATCGCGACGTTGCTGGGGTTTCGGAGCCAGTGCAGCCAGTGCGCTATCGTATCGCGATCCGGTAGCGCCTATATCTAATTCATACATAATATAATGTTACTCTGCCAGCAATGATAACTGGAAATCATCGTTGAAGCTTTCTGTCGCGTATGGATGAAGTTTCGATTAATGCGGGCTGACCTTTGTCCAATATATGCCTCGCACCATATGAATTGCGTATGCTGCTACATAATTTGGTTTATATTAAAGACGTCATAATTCACTAACTGTACGGGTATGAAGTAATATATACGTTGAAGATTGGGTGTCAAGGACATCTGGTGTCATGTCGATGAAAATAGGAAATCAAGGGAATGTATATACTTGGGGATATTTCGTAATAGTCGGCGAGTTTTAATGTTCCCATAAAAATGACGGAGCTACAAATAGAAAGAATCATTCTTACATTATATAGTTTATCAGTTTGTATAAATAGAATTTAGAAGGTTTTTGCGTTATGAGGAAACAATTTCATTCCATAGATCGTCAGTCTATAGAATTGGTCGCGATAAGCAAATTGAAATTCGTTATCGATTCAAATGTTTCGTCAGTAAGTATGTATATGGTTCAGGTGGATAATAATCGGCCATCGATGTGGAAGATTCGCAATTTATCGAGGATCGTGAATATCTATATACATGCTTCAATGCATGAAATATGATGCCTTATATATATATATATATATATTGTTTACACATTCATTAATAAACACGCATTTGCCTTTGAATGATCATCGTACCATTATCCAATCGATTCCTAATAACCGTTTATTCAAGTGCCTCGCGTGCTTACTAATTAAACATAGAGTGACAAAAACACTTTGACACGTTTACCAGTGATAAACCTTGGTATTGAATATTCCGCCAAGAACCGGAATAATTATTTTTGTTCTACTTCCAGCTATTAACAAAGATCCATACGAGAGAAGAGTTTGAATTTCAGACTCGATCAAACGGGTCGTATGATCGCAGTATTTGTACAGAATTCAATATCTTAACGGTTGCCATTTCCATAGGCACAGTGTGTACCATTTCGTGCAGGTCATCCTATACCATGATGACGACAAAGAACCGCGCATGCATGCATACTCGGCAGTTGAAGTTGGCTGCGTCAGCCCTTGTGCATAAGGCGACGTCCTCTTTAAATGTCTCGGCAATGTCCAAACGACCCTCTCGACTCTTCTCTCGGTCTCTTTCACACACAAGCACTGCCGTACACACTCTCCCACCTGTATATATATATATAACGTCAAGTCGTTCTTTTCCCGTCTTCGCCTCTCTCTTTCTAGACCGGGCAAAATTGGCGGACCCGTGGAAGATGAAAACTGATGACTGGAAAATTTTTTCATAATTACTTTCATTAGATCCTACAGAATAAGAAACTTCATGCTGCCACCGCGCAACTTGTTTACAATTTGTTTAAACAATTTTTTTTAAACAAATTAGTAAAAGTGATTGTTTTAATCCGAAAAAAAATATTTTTAGATTCATTCGACCATTCTGAATAAAAAAGGTACTTAGTCGTTTTGTCGTAGGATGCGTTGTTTTCGAGTAAAAAATTCCGAAAGTTTAAAAAAATTCCATTTTTTCCTTTTTTTAGCCATGTATAGGTCTGAAAAAAAACTTTTTTATTTAGTTCATCACGGAAACATAAACTTTGAACCTTCCTCTGTAACTTCCTCCCAAGCAAATTTTAAAAAACTGAGTGGCAACATGTTGTTTTGCAATAAACAATAAACTCTCTCCAGCGCGAGCGCAATAGAGACATTATATCTATATATACTGCACTGCACAGGCTTATAATACCGTCGCCCGCGCTATATATTTATTCCAAAATAATATGTTGCCACTCATTTTTTTAAAATTTGCTTTACAGGAAGTTGTAGAGGAAGGTTCAAAGTTTATGTTTCCGTGATGAACTAAACAAAAAAGTTTTCACTTTACTAATTTGTTAATGTAAAAATCACTTTTACTAATTTGTTTGAAAAAAATTTGTTTAAACAAATTGTAACCAAGTTGCGCGGTGGCAGCATGAAGTTTCTTATTCTGTGGGATCTAATGAACTTAATTATGAAAAAATTTTCCAGTAGAATCCATCTTCCACGGGTCCGCCAATTTTTCCCGGTCTATTCTCTCTCCTTCTATACTTAATCTTAGCGAGAGAGGGATAGAGAAAGGGAGAAAGAGAGAGAAATTCACTCGCAGCAGCTACAATATTCCTTGGGTAAAGAAAAGGGGCCCATGCACTGCACTGCGGAATTAAGTGCACACCTCGAGTCGCTCCTCTCTGCTGCAGTCTCTCTCTCTCTCTCTCTCTCTCACTCTCTTTATCTCCTCCTTGTTACAGTTTGGTACCTCAGCCGCGCGATGCTCTCTCGGATTCTCGCGCGCGGCTCGCGGCAAGCGGTGACCTTGGACTCGGAGCGAAAGGCCTTGACGGTCGAAGCGAACCAAACATATACGTATATATAGAGATAGCGGTGAGGTGGAAGCGCGAGGGAAAAGATGCGCGAACCGATGCCTACGCCGATGATTCCACTTCTTCGTATATACTCGTGCGCGTCTCGCTGAGAAGATTCAAGCTCTATACGAATCTGCGCGTCGATATAATACGGATTTCCATTTATTTTCGCTGTGAAAACTTATCGCGGCGCGAGACGCGTGAGAATAATTTGTAATAACGGAACGCGCAGACACAGGTGTAAGCTTTGGAACTTGTTGCAACATATGTTTCGATCTCTTTTGTTGGCGCGATCGTTATTAATATCTCTCGAGAAAATTATAGCTTCTGACATAAACGCTCTATTATAAGGAATATGACTATTTAAAACTCTATAAGAGTTATCACCTATTCAATTTGTTTCTTTTACTTTATAATACTGCACGATAAATTTTAAGCGTAATACACTTTTTATTTTTGAGATATTGAAAAATGAAAAGGAAGGAGAATAAAAGGTTAGCCTCCCAGTGGACAAGCAATAAAACTTTTAAGAGCAAAGCAATCTTGTATATATGACAGAATCCAAGGTATAGTTCAAGACACTTTTCAGAAACAAGTGTTAAGCAAAAAAAGGAGTAAAAGAAAGACAAGTTGGCGCGTGAAAGTCCCTTAGGTGCAGTCACATTTTTCAGCGAGCATATAGAAAAGCTTCCCCGGCCGCCGTGATATTAAAAGATGATTTAAATCATCGGAAAGATGTTCGCGATTCAAAATCCAAAATATCATTTCTCGGTAGTGGAGTCGTGTAACAAAGCTCTACCTGGTATATATTATGCAGAGGCCAGGCCGCAGAAAGGGGTAATGATAAGTGAGGATGGATTATTCGAGCGAAGGTCGGACAAAGCTGGGCAAAGAGGGATATACTCGAGAGAGAGAGAGAGAGAGAGAGAGGAAGAAGAAAAAAAGGAGAGCCGCTGAGATAAAGAAGAATCGAAGGGAGATTTGAAAAGACTAGGAGAGATATTAGGAAAGAAGAGTGGGCTTAACAGAAAATATGAGGGACTGTGTCTGTGTGTGTGCAAAAAAAGGAGAGAAAACGAGGCGAGGAAGGGTATAAGCGAGGGCATAAGAGTTATACTTACTTGCCGACTCGCGAGAGAGTAACGGAGAGAAAAGTATATAGAGAGCGAGAAGAGGAGGCGGAGAAGAAGAGCCTTATTGTACAGCAAGTAAAGGGGATATCGCCTTGTCGCTCTCTCTCTCTCTCTCTCTCTCTCTCTCTCTCTCTCTCTCTCAACTTGTTCTTCTACTTCTTAGAGCCTGGACCGCTGCTGCTGTGGGCTCCGCGGCGGCACACCGTCGTCTCTCTCTGTAATAAAAGACGAGCCCTCGCCTCTCTCTCTCTCTCTATCTTTCCCTCGTGGCAACCACTTTTCCATATACACTCTCGGCTCATGGCACTGAAACTTTTCTCTTCCTTCTCTCTCTCTCTCTCTCTTCTTTTCACTTTTCCCATTTTTACACTCCACGGGATAAGCAACTGCTTTGGAGGTTTAAATAACTGGGACTCTTTTTTCACCCGCGCACCGACCATAACGCTTAAATTGTATTTAATCCTGTAGCTTGTACTTTCGCGCGGCCCGTGAATTTTTGCAAGTCTGCCATTTTTGTAGGTTAACACTTTGGGGTCACGGGCTGGGTTATTATACGGTCTTGGTGGAATTTTACGACGATTTCACTAGCGACCCTTTTCATTTTTTGCTGGATACAGAGAATTGTATGGCTGCGGAGTATAAGCTGCGTTGCGGGATTAAATAGCTATGCGTTTTATTCATTAATGGGGATGAAACTTTGGTCTAACTGTTTTCCGTATAGTTTAGGATGTGCTTCAACATTGGAAGGAACCAACACCTCTCGAAACATACAATTAATACTTTTTTTTTGGTATTTCAATTTTGTACTTCATTATGCTAAACAGCGAAACTATTTTAATTTTCGTATGATAACCATAAATACATAACTTTTTTCTACATTTTTTACATCGCGGATTAAATTCCAGACTGCACTCTCTAAACTAGAATCAGGGAAAATTAGGCCTGCTTTGCCGATCATTCATTTTCACTACTAATACAACATGTACACTGATTTTCACACGCAGTGACCTGATTTTCACTGATTCTAATTCAGAGAGTATACTTACCTACTTACTACGCACGAGAAAAACTTTTGTTTCGCAATATTTTCTCTCGTAACAATATGCTACTGCAAGACTCTTAAAATCGCTGCAAAAGAAGATAATCGATACCAAAACGTAATTTACGTTATAAAAGTTCTCGATTTTTCTTATGCAATCCTATAGACCAGTCCAAGACTCGATGCAGTCTAAGTGGCCGTATAATTTATATTTTTCCCAGCGCTCAACGCAGCTGAGCTTAGGAGCCAGAGATATTTTAACTCTTTTAACGAGACTTTCTTTCGTAGGAATGTTTAACGGCCCACTCGCTCGTGCCTATTGCATAAAAGAGCAGCAGCAGCAGCAGCAGCAGCAGCAGCGGCGCAAGTATTTTTGGGGCCGCATCGAGTGCGACTTCCTCGTTGGTCCGAAGAAGGGCAGAAGAAGAGTTGAGGCTGTTAAGTGTATAAGAGTGTCTGGTCCAGACGCTCGAGACACGCGAACAATTGCTGGAAGAAAGAGACTTTGCCAGACTGAAAAACGGAATTGCTTCGACTACGATTACCTTGACGAATCATCGTTTCGGGCAAGGCCGCGTGGCTTAAAGCCTCGCTCCCCTCGACGAGGATTCACCGACGAAATCGTCGCTCCTTTGCTTCCCCCCCCCCCTTTTTCGGCCTGCAGGGAACAAAGTCTGTACCTATATAGATGCGGCTGAGAGGCGAAACTGTCGCCGGCAGGGTATATATACCAGAGATAAGAGAAGGTGCTGCACATGCGTTGGCAAACAGATGGGATGGATAAATAGAGACGAGAGGAGAGAGACAGAGAGAGATACGAAATTGCAGGAGGGAATTTAGAGCGGTATTTATTTTAACGAGGAGCAGCGCCAGCTTCATTCTCTCTTCTCTTCTTTCTTGCGCTTAATTTCGCGATCTCTTTCGAGAGAGAGAGAGAGAGAGAGAGAGAGAGAGAGAGAGAGAGGTGAATCGCGTTCAGGCGAATTGATGGGGAGATTTTTTTCTCTTTCGTACTTTACGTTTTGGAATGCAAGTCGCTGCGAGAAGCTAACCCCGATTATCTTTGCGGATGAGGTGATTTCTTGCTGTATTTTATCAACAATTTGATTCAAACGAGGTACAAAGAGGATTAATCGAGATTTTCAATTTGTTTTAAAAACTTTTCTATGCATGAAATTATTTTATTTTGAATTAACGGCACATCAAATGAAAGGTACTATACATTTTTATTTCTTTTTGCAAACGCAATCACTTGCAAAAATTCTAGAATTTGTTCATTAATTTTGCAGTAACAATATTTTTGCAATGTCTAATTGAATGAATAATAATCAAATTTGCAATCAGAAACATCGAAAACCCCTGAGTAAATTTTTCGGTCGCAAAACTCAAATTATTTGAGACACAGAGTTTATTTGTTAACATTTAGCAATAAGAATAATTTTGGATCTTTCACTTTCGATAAGCTTGTCAATTGAGATATTTGATATTTGGAATTTAATTTTAGTGAATTAATAATAATATTTAGAATCTAAGTTTAAACATTTATCTTTTTATTTATAATCATTCAAATCAACGTCCGTTAGTGCATGTGAAACCAGAATATCTTCCTAAATATAAACAGATGTTCTCCATAATAAAAACGGAATTTTGGTTTCCGCCGTACCAGCATATTTTACTGGTCATGAGATTCTCTTGTTTTTAGACGGAATCTTTACGTATTTCTCGAAACGTAATATTTTTCTCCGAAAAACTGTAATTTCCTCTTTTTATTTTTCTCCGTGTCTTTTTCACCTTTCGCCCAGATGAAATTTCTCTCTCTTACTTTCGCTCACATACCTACATTCAAAAAGGAAATACTCACACACAACAATGTGGCAAGCATCTTACCATTGAACCCAACACTTCTATTTTCTACTAGCCTACTTCGACCAGATTTATGGAGCGTTTTGGAGTTTTATCTATGTATCATTGTTTTCTTGATGCCTCGTTATTGTTATGTGTGAAAGATGACTCTTGCTAATGGGCAATTAACTCAAGCGGATCAACGCAGGCCTAATCCACCGAAGAACGAAGTGAAAAGTAACTTCAGAAATGGTTATGGCACTTATATCTGCCAAACTGCAAAATTTTCATTTCAAGAAAAGCTAGAAAGTACAAAAGTTTCTAAAATCTCTCATGCAATTGAAGAGCTTAGAAGAATCAGAACGTTTACCAAATCTCTATAAAAAAAGTACAGCAGCGGTCGTTTTGTTACCCTAGAATCATCGAGCATTTATTCCATTATTCCGTCGACTTTTTATGTTCTCGCATATATACATACAAATGCAATATCTATCTCTCTCTTCGTGTCTAATTTCCCAGTAAAACGGATTCAACCAGGTAAAAGGATATACATACCGAGCGAAGGAAACTCAACGGCTGCATAAAGGTATGAATCAGCCGCATCATTTTTTTACACCGTCTGAATAGCCACGGAAAATTGTTCATCCGCGGTGCTTGCCGTTCTCGTGAAATCGGCAATTTTATTTGCCAATGCTAATCATCCACGCGCCTATGAATTGCCGCGAATATATTATCCCGATGTATGTAATTCATCCACTCTACCTCTGTTCGATTTGAAACAAAAAAAGAAAAGAAAAAAAAAACTCGATTCGCACGAGAAGAAAGAAAATTTGACTCGACCGCCCAGAAGCTCGTTACGCGACGTTTCGAAACAAAGAGAGCATCGGAGCGAATGCCCCGAGGAATCCGGGGAATCCGGTATACGCGCACTGCGCAAGGAGAAAAAAAAAACGTGCGCAACACAGAGAAGCGTCCGCAAGTCGGCCAAACGAGAGAAAGATGCAATGGGTGTTGTGTCGCGCGGTTGCCGCAGGAGCGCGGGTATAACGGTATATGATAAAGCGAGATAGAGCCCGAGAAAGCCCCAGTTGCGAGTGAGCGCCGCGCGGAGATGCGATATTGCAGCTGCAGCTTCCGCGTTCGCGCCGAGCGATTATTAGGCGCGCCGGGAATCGTTAACGTTTATATCCACTGTGCGCCGATGAATTATCGCGGATGTATCTGCTCCTTTACGCGGACTCTCCTTATTTCGTCTATCTATATAATACGCATCCTTGGCGCTAGCGCTGCTCCTATAGATGTACAATATCGAGCCTAGCCGCGGTTGCGCGCGCGCTCCCCACGTGGTACAGTCGTAAATTGAGGTTCCGCTGAAATTGAGTAACTCCGTGCTTCATTGGCTTTCCTTGAAGCTCGCGGCGGCAGTCTTTCTCTTCTTTAACGCGCGAATCTCTTTATGCCCGACGCGCTTTACGATAGCGAATAACTATAATGGACGCGAGGCGCTGGTCGTCGCGCATCGATCGCGGCTTCCCGGTTTCTCCTCTGATTTATTTTCTTTTATCGTTTCTTTGCTTTTTTTCTTCGCCGTTCGTGTATTACCTGCACCAACAGAGGGTATCGATGAATCGCGAGTCTAAGCGTGAATGACAGTTAGTAAACGTATCGGAAGCTACGTTGATTGTTCCTTTGAGTATGATATGATTGTATCGTTGAGAAGTGCAGGATTGCCGAGAGTATAATTCGCTTATGATAAGACAGCTCGTCAAATTTGCACGCAATCGTTGTTTTAATCTTGCCTGCGTGTAATGCGATAACCGCGGGAATTACCAAGGTTCATTCAGGAATTCAATCGGTCACCCGACTACCCCCACCGACTTCGGTATATACACCACCGCTAAAGGGAAGGTCCGCAAGCCGAGCAGCGAAGTACCTTGCACCCAGCCATCGTACGATGTGTATAGTGATATCCGCGCGCACTCGGTCTCCACCTCTCTCCCTCTTTATAGTCGCAGCATGAAAATTCGATGATCCAGCGTATACGAGCCGCTTCTATACGAGCGCCAGAGCAGAGAAGCAGCGGCGACGGATCATATATGATGGCGCCGCCGCGCGTCCTGTACCAAGTGCGCGCTGCACGTGAATGCCGCCGATTATCGCATTAACGATTACGATAGAGAGAGAGAGAGAGAGAGAGGAATCTCGGACGATTATCGGGGCGACCCGGCGGCTATCATGCCGTAATTCGGAGCCTCTCTCTCTCTCATACCTCCCCGTTTTGCATCGCTGATCCTATGCCTTTCACGCATACGTATAATCCGATTGATTTGACGCTTTGATCCGACACAATGCCTGATTTCTCTGTATATGTATTATATGCGTGTGTGTGTGCGTGTGTGGGTGTGTGTGTGTGTGTGGGTGTGTGTGAGTCTGTGCGATTGCGAAGCTAAGATTCGAGGTACACTTTGTGTTTGCTTGGGGCACTTTGTACATACAGTTGGATTCGTGTGTATCTTTGTTGGATTTGCTTTGAGTTTTGATTGGTGGAGGGATGGTGAAATTAATTCAGACATTATTCTTTTGGCTGGTGCCTGCGGGCCGTTTGACCGTAAATTATATAAACAATTTGTGGAAAATAAAAATAACATTAGTTAATTTTATATAGGTTAGATAGTCTTTAGACATTGATATTTATGTACATGAATTCACATTTATAATCTTTGTAAGTATTAAGAAAATAAAAGAATTACGCTATTCGTCTTTGTAGGTATTGATTACAATCGAGACTGTATATAGCATGAACGCATATGGGCACTTTGTGTACATCTATTATCAATAGAATATTCAAGAACGTTATAGCAAAGTTCGAGGTACAGGCGCGCTACATCACTTTAAGAGCATTCGGGTAATTTTTCAAAACCTTCATAGTCATAGCTTCAAAAACTATTTATAACGATTTACCGACATCTTAAGTTATTTAAAGAACGTTTTGCGATTCTAAAGTACATTTGAAAACGACATTTGTAATACTAGACAATCGAAATTTCGTAATATGTTTTCATCGCCGGTATTTGGCTCAAAAAAACCTATTTATAGACGCGACAGTTCTGTTTTTGCTCGTGGATCGCTCCTGGAAATTACCGGTATTATATTTTCGACGCGAAAATTTTTCTATGTCACACAGGCCTTCGTCGATTTTTTGTTGACCCGTTTATTTTCCCTGAATTATTATTCAAGCGTCGTAGATGATCGTTGCATAGAGCGAATCGTAATATAAAAACAGACGCGAAACAGGCACAAAAAGAGAAACACACCTCAATTCGAACACTTGCTATGCATCGACAAATATATATCTTCTAACAATGTCATGACATCGTAATATTTGCATTTTCAAATTTCTGCTCTTAAATCGTTTTATTTTTTTGTAGCAAAAACATTAATTGGTAATTCGTGCTTTTAATGAACGTTAAGATATGATTAACACGTTCTCTAGATCATAAATTTTACTCTATACTGAAATATAATATTTGGTGCTACACGAGAGTCTTCGTCACATTAATTATTTTACAGGATACATATATTATGTTAATATAATCAAAAATTTTGTACCCTACATTTCTACTGGAATTTAAGAATTTAAGACGTTCTCGCGCGCGCTCAAAAAAAACAAGTTCTTTTACAAATAACCAAGCAAACATATAGCAATTCCGTTGATTCTCTTCGCTACTGCATATCCCCGCGATCGTAGCTCCTTA
Source organism: Megastigmus dorsalis (assembly GCA_900490025.1). Taxonomy (NCBI): domain Eukaryota; kingdom Metazoa; phylum Arthropoda; class Insecta; order Hymenoptera; family Megastigmidae; genus Megastigmus; species Megastigmus dorsalis. Next base: position 55,297 of record UELU01138865.1, read on the forward strand.
CATATATAAATGCACCAGATAGTCTTGCATAATGCACTGAAGCAACGCCAAGTGCAGTTGCTTTTTCCCCTCCCGCGTTCGCGATACCTCGGCGATACCCACGCACACGTCGAGAAAGAGTGCGGTCTTTTTCTTTTTTTCTCTCGCCGTCGTTCCTCCCCTCTTCTGCGGCCCTTTTTTCTCATCAGCCCAACAATGCGCACAGCGTCTTTGCCGCGTACATATACATATATTATCCACGCATACACAGATGGATGACTTTTTGCCGCTCCTCAGCTGCGGCAGCCGAGAAGGCCGTTGTACGCTTGCACTATGTGCACTGTGCAGTTTCCTCCGCCGCACACGTACGTTTCCTCGTAGAAAGAGCGAGAGCTGCTATATATACTACACGTCCAGCTGCCTATATATACATATAAGTGCAAAGAGAGGGAGAGAGATAGGTAGCGCGTTGCACGCCTTTGTGCGAGCATGTCTCGTCTCACGGCATTGAGCGACATAACGCACACCGATAATGTATCGTTGCTGCACACTGCGGAACCGATGCGCGCGCGCGAGCTTTGCACGCTTCGTGTGCAGTGTTATACCGATTGTATATATATATATATATATACGTTACGAATCTACCGCGCGAACAGAGGATCGGTAATCGTGGCATTGTGGCGATCTCTATGTATTTGCACGAGATCGACACCCTTTTCTTTATAGCCAAAGTGCGAAACGACAATAAAGCCGTATCGCCGGGCCCGATTATACATTAAACGCGGCCCCCTATATCGTTGTAACGATTGTACGATCCGATACCGCGTCTCTCTCTTTCCCCTTCTCTCTCTTTTCGAGATAATTGTTATATACATATACGCTACGAGCTGAACCGAGTTTTCGTATTAACGATTAGCGATCGGTCGCGGTTGACGTATCAATAAGTTATTGTCTCTGTATCGTTTCGGGCTCTCGTATATATTGGTCGATTCGCAATTTGGACGAAAATATGTATATGGCACTGGTGCGCTATGTGTGATTACAGGTTCTACAGTATCGGTATAACTGTTTCTATATATATATTATAAATACACGCGGTGTAACGACTGGCTATAAACGATTTTTTCTTTCTTTCTTCTAATCATTTAGTTTACTGCGTTTTACCCGGCGGTGTTATGTAAATTACACAGGCTAATCGCATATCAATTTTCGTAATTATCCCGCGTCTTAACAGTTATAGATATATACTTTAAAAGTGATCCAATTATTGCCAGCTCTGTACCGATAGGCGTGTATAAGTGTGTATATGTGGAGGCGCGTGCAGTGCGGTTTCCTCGATTTTTTTTTGTTCTCGCGCGCCGCTCGGCAGTTGCGCACCAATAGCCTGGAGTAATCGAACGAGGTATGGTTGCAAGTACGGTTGTCAATCGCTCGCGCACACATTTTTCGCGCACTTTGGCTTGTTTGTTTGTTCGTTCGGATCGACAGCCTGGCTCGTGGCTTAATTATACTGTATTCTGTATATAAATATCTATGTATATTCCAAGTGTAATCGTAAGAGATCGAAAACAGTTGGCGCGCTGATATAGAGATATTTCGAGCGGCGTGTACATCAGGCAAATATATATATATATTACGACGCGGAGTTTGCGAATAATCTGAATAAATTGGTAATCGAATAATGTGCGATTGCGCATCCTCCTTAACTAGCGCTGAGTAGATGTATTACCTAACTCGCTGGAGTCATTAAATGGACAATAAAAATGAGAAATTTATTACTTTCGTGGAAATCGCGGCACTCGTACAATATTTCAAGGAAAATTACGGTTTTTCATTCATAATTAATGAAGCATCGCGCGTAAACTGACACGTATAGATTATTGTTTCGTTAGCTACACTGTAAACGCTTTGTATTAACACTTCGATTTTCACGACTTCTTCTTCTTTTTCTTTTTTATCGACATATTTCATTCGCATCATCTTCGCATTTTTATTCGTCGAATTATTTAGTATAACTTTTTTTTTATACAGTAGCAGCAAGTATATACAGGTATGCTTTTTGCTATCGACTGCAAATGTATATATGCTGCTCGTCCATACTCGGAAGCATCAATGTCGCATTAAAACGCCTTATATACAGCAAAGATTCTGCTGCTCACAGTATACATAATGTTAACCATCTCATTATTATAGCAGTAATTCCATTACGATTGCACTCGTATGATTCCCGGTACGTACTTATAGTATTATTATCCCACAAAAAAAGAAACAAGAAGAATTTAATTTTAAATTCACGGATGGACGCCTTTAAAGCGTCGATGCATCCTAGTGCATATTCATTTTCAAGCCGCGCACACGTGTTTAATTAAGAAACGAGGAAAACCTTGAGTGCATATACCTTTTTTTCGCGCGCGCGCGCTCAGTTTCAGCTTCGAATATATCCCGTCATATGCGGGGGGCTCGCGCACTTACAAGATTCGTGAATTCGTATTTGCATTGAATGCCAGTCGATATTAAATAATAGAAAGGAAAGAGAAGTAAAGTCATGTAGCTTGGGTGAATTTAAAGGCTCGCGTTGGGAGGAGTGGGAGGAAAAGATGATGTGTCTATGTAAAATTATGTTAATCGCGGAAAGAGATAATTGGTGAGGTTACCTCAACGGCATGAAGAGCTGAATGTATCGCGTGATCGAAAGCTTTTCCGACGCGCGGTTCGTTAAGGCCGAACGAGGTCGAGCTGGTACAGGTCCATTTTTCAACACCGGTAACTGTATAGTTAGCGTATAAATTTCCCCTCAGCTCGTTCGCTTTCCTTTTTTTTCTTTTTGTCAAACCCTTAAATTTGCTCAATCCTAACGTTAATGTAACGTGTACTTATGCGCATAGAGAGGAGTTTGGGAATTGTAGCAAGATAATAGAGCGCACATCGTGTATTAATACCGTAACTTATACACTAGAGTTGAATGGAACACGTTGATGGCTATTGTTATTGTCGCGTGTGAATTCATGGAAATGCGAGGTATATCGACGCCAGACTATAATAGATCGTCGCTTTGGCAGATTTTGTCCGACGCGCTGGTCGTCTGTGTATGTGACGATATAAGCGCGGCATTGATTTGCTCAGTTGGTTCGAAGACTATAGACTTTATAGATTCCGTATTTCTTTATGCGCTATTTTTTTTTTCTTTGTACATATAAGAATGTAATTTGAGGTGGTTAAAAAAATTATAAAGTACTTAACGATACTTAGTTCATTAAAAATGAGACATAACTTAAAGACTTAATTGCATGCTACAATCGATGAAAAGCGTTTTTCGTTTCGCCAGCTATATAATTTATCACGAAATTAATTTGAATAAAAGTTAGCTTTTACACAATGTGTTTTCAATGTTTACCAATTTTCGCCAATAAACTGTAAAGTTTCCAAAGATGCTATGAATAATATTCTTGTGTAATAAATTCGAATATGGCAAATCTTTTTCCGTCTTTATGCAAACCGACGTGGAAATTAAATCAAAATCAATTAAACATTGAAAATCTTCCCGAGACTTTCAATGGCACGCATATCTAAAATTATGTATAAAAGCTTCATTAGCGCAGGATGAAACATTGTAAATCAATGCAGGCGGACTACTTATACTCATTTAAGATATCAACAAACAGCAACAAACAGGCGCTGCTTTTATAAATCAGCTAGAATAAATTCAATAGTATAAAGAAGTAAAGAAAAAAAAAAGAAAAAAAAAGAAGTGATCTAGAAAAAAAGTAATTTGCCTCTCCACGCGTCCATAGAGCCAATCCTTCAAATCTAATAAAGCATTTTCAAACCCGGACTCATTCATAAAACCGTCGAGACGCAGCGCTTAGACGAGCTGCCTAGCTCCGAAGGCGAAGGATATAAATTTTTTTAAAACGAATGTTAAAACTTACGACGAGAAAATTCGAAGGCTGACAGATAATTGTCGCCATTAGAATGAGAAGTAGCTGCAAAAGTGCCAGCTGCTGAAAAAGAAAAATAAATCGATGTAATGAGCTTCTAGTTTCATTATCTTTGCAGTGTCTCTCTCCCTACCCTTTTTTTTTGTTCGAATTTTCGCCTTTTGTTCGTCAATTATACGACCCGAGTCGAACGACTTTTAAATGATCCGGCGCGGAAAAAGTGTGTTTTCACCCGTCGCCTATACGGAAACCAATCAATGAATCACATTGCGTACAGCCATTTCTATTTGTGCGACCTGCACATTCATTTCGTACTCTCTACAGCAGCAATTTCATCTTATATAAATACACTCGAACCGCGATATCAAAATCTACGATACTCCCGGCAAACAGAAAAGTTAACGTAACGAACCTTATCAACGAAACTAGTTCTTCGTGTATATATAGCGAACACCATCGTGCACCGCAATAATGCGCGGCTATAAATTATTTTTCTCACTTTGATAATAACACCACTCGGCGGCATATTCATCGTGCATTCTAAGCAAACTAGACACGGCAAAAACGCTGCAACGACACAGCAAACATCGGGTGTGCGCGCATTTTAGTCAGTGTTATCCAATGGAACTGGACGAAACTGGTTGCGTCGACTGGAGGCGCGACCCGCGAGTCGCAAAAAACAAAAATCAATAAACTCGGTTAAAATGAATCGATCTCGGTGTGATAACGGCCTCTTATAATCGCATAAGCTATTATGCGAAATTAATTCGACTCTACACGCACCTATATTGGCGAATAGCGACTAAACAAGACCAAAAAAAAAACAGCGCGCGAGCCTTCAATTAACCGCGTGCCCTACAGCAAGATCAATAAACATTAATGCAAAATGTACGATTCTATAGGTGGAATTAATCTCAGTCTCATCTCAATAATCACCTCCTAAATCTGGTATTCCCACTCCCTCTGCTATTATGCACATATCCTATTCCCTATAGCCACATGTATACAGACACACGTGCACGCGCGAACGTGCAGCGAACGTGCAGCAATCTGGGTGTATACTTACACGCCTTTTTTTTTTCTCAATCACGCGGATTTTCTTTTTGCACGTGAAATACCGTGGCAGCCCATTCGAATGAACGTGTGATGTCTGCGCTCGCTCGCGAGAGAGCCTTATCAATTATTCATCGGCGATCGCGTCAAGGCCATCGGTACGAGCCTCGTGTAGCGCAGCGGCGACACAGCGCCGAGTCCACTACCGGCCGATTTTTATTTTATCTCCTACTACAATAATATACGAGATACCTAAATACTGTTAAGTCTGCGGGTCTCAAGTATGTTTGGGTTGTCGAGTTTTCGTGCCTTCTTCAAGCTCTGGTCTAGCCAAGAGTAGGTTTCTTTTTGTACGGTCCGGTGTCCTATTAATTCGTAGATGCAACTGCAGTTGTTGCAACAGTTTATCTTTAAGGAAATTATTAAGTGATTGAATTAGCAAATTGATTTTTTGAATTTCAAGAAATTCGTATCGATTACGTTAAAGAGTTGAATGCAATTAAAATAAAAACTTTAGTAAAATAACTGTTTAAGAGGAACACTTGCATCACAGTTATACTATTTACTTTATTTTCAAGATCAAAGTCGTAATCTAAACGTTCGGAACAGGAATTGAATGTAGGAAATATTGCAGTTTGAGCCCTGTACAACGAGTGACTGGAACTAAACTGCCGAGTGCATAACCTTTAATATTTATAAAACTATAATCTGAATTACTTCAAAATTTATCACGATGAAGATACGATTGAAGCCCGGTAACATGGGCAATTAAGCGTTGTTTCATTTGTATTTCCTTATCTACGATCACTACTTTGAAATTCTAAAATAAATTATTTGTTATCTCGATTATAATAGAGAATAAAATACCTGATTAAAGTTCAAGAAGTTTACTTCAAGGTTTTAATAAAAACGATGACAATGGAGTTTTAATGTTTTCCCAGCAAATAGGTATAAACGCAATTGAACGCAACATTATCTGAACTGCTTTAACAAGAATCAATTCTTTCACGAGATCTGAATGATATCTATGTAAAGTCATGAATTGATAAAGTTATTGAAGTATTGAATTTTTATATTTTAATGTATTAATCATTTTTTTAGTAAAAAAATTATCAGATAATTTTATACTGCCATTTAATTGGTATTTCGCAATAATCGACAGTAAAAGATTATAAGTCTGAATGTTTTTCTAAATCATAATCGCATATATATCAAGCTTTTATTAAGTCCCGAAATTATGAATTCATATAACAGCATTTTATAAAATATTACCCAGATACCATAGCAAAGTTCACGAGAAAAGAGTGTTATTTTATTTTAATTGATTTGATGAATTCTAGTTCATAATGGTTACATATACAATATTATTATTTTTGTATTAAAAAAGAATGCCAATAAATTTCACGATTCTTTGAGGTTTGATAATTCATTACTAAGCAATATTATTCAATGTTTTGATAATAAAACATTGCATTTTATTTAAAGGTAATTGTCATGATTGAGTCGTAAAGTCGAAAAATGTTAGATGACCAAACTTCGTAATTCTTTACCTGGCTGAGATTACAACTTTTCCTTACGTTAATTATCCGAATTTAGACAAAACTTTCTTGCCCCCTGGACTCTAAACTCGTATTTCAGTTTGTCGGGGAAGGTATTTTTACACACTCGTGTGATTTATGTAAGATGTTTTTAGTCACGTCGCTTTTACGAGATCCGTCAGACACATAATTTTTACGAAAACTTTTATGGGGCAAGTTTTAAGACGACGTAGTTGATGAGAGACGCTATTAAAGCGAGATTGTGTGTCGCTATATTTATACTATGGTATTGTTGTGTAGAGAAAATTGCAGAGTTATAAATTTTTTTTCTAACGTCGACAATAATTAAAAAGCTATTCCTTTAATTAATGTCGTGTTCTATAAAAAGCCGCGCGGAAGAATGTTTACATACGCGGCTGCGACGACTGATTGATGCAGCTATACGCGCGGTAAATTACTATTATAAAAACAACGAGTAAAAAGTGCTGATATACTTCGTTATTATAGAAATAATAATGATTTAATCAATGTTACTATTGGAAGATGCAACATATCTGCCATTGCGAAATAAGGACTACTTTAAAAACAATGATGATTCAGAATCGGATTTGAAAAGAATTTGAATTGACAGTATATACAAATGTTGTTTTAGCTTCCTCGTCTCATTCGGCAATAATATCTTGACATATGGAAAGGCTCGATCGATCAAAACGAACTATATTGTGCAAAAATTCTTTATTTAATTTTGCGATGTTTTGGAAGTCTATGCTTTTCCCTTCTCAGGTTTAAGGAGGTTCTATAGATAAAAGATTTAATATTGAGATTTTAATGAAAATTTACAGGTTTGCAAATAAAGGCCTAATAAAATTACTGTTTAATTTTTGTGACATTTGTGTCTACATGGCCTCAGAAGTGAGAAAAAAATATTTTTATTTTTTCAATTTTAACATTGTCTCTTATGGGGAGCTATTTTATTATCGCGTTATTAAATTAACTAGCATTGAAAAATTAATAAACAATGTATAGCAACTTGAAAAATGATCATTCATGGGTTTATCATAGAGTTAAAAGATATTTTTCTTTTAAAAAGTCAATTTACGCGAAGGTTATGTACGGTGAATGTTCATATACTTGTGTGCTTTTTTTTTTAATATACGCCTTTGAAGACCTGTTAAAAGGGTCTTTTTTCGGCTATAACTTTATTTACTTAATATTTTATACATTGAGAAAATTTGTACATAATATATACATAGATTTATACATTTTTGCCACTTAACTCTAAAAATTGTATAATTTCAGAACAATGTTGTTTTCATGGGTAGCACAATAAATTTTCGACATTAGTGGTAGTGTTATTTTCAATTGTCTTAACTTATACGATAAAGATTTTCTTATGTTATCGTGGAGCGGACATTGCCAAATTGTCGTTGTTCTCCACACTGAGGGCATATTGGGCTATCAACTATATTTACGTTAAACAACGAGGCAGCTGAATTGTAATGACTAGATCTGCATCTGTTAATCGAAACAATATTTTTACGAGGCTGATGTGAACAGTGAAACCAAGGTTTGGAGGAATTATGGAAATAAATTTGAAAGTATTTTTTTCCTTTAAATTTACTTGCGTGCTTGATTTCTTACGTACCCATAGAACCTCCTTAACTGAAAGATAAATTCACGTGTACATATACGGTTATATTTTGTCAACTTAACAAAGAAAATAGTTCTAGATGTTAAGCCTATTTAAAATGACGAAGCGTAAACAATATCTTGAGGTCATCATAATATATTAGTTTAAATGCACAGTAAAAATGAAAATTCACAATTCTTATCACGAGATTTCCGTCCAACTCCGCCAAATAAATAAACAATTCCCATTTCTCAATCTTCGACGACTGAATAATAAAAATTCAATTTTTCAAAACTTTAACCACCTCGAATAACAAAACTCACCGCCATTGACGCAAAAACAGCTCGCAGCCCGTCCACAACAAGTACCTATACATAATGGATTCCATATAAAGGCAATCGTCATATATGCGAGCGTGACGTCAAATCGAGATCGAGAAAACGTCTAAAACTCGCTTTATTCAGGTTTATTTCTTCTTGTGACGTATATGCACAAGGACTCGAGAGGGGCTTCACGCGGAAAAGGTAAGTTTCCTCAAAGTATCCGGGCCTGCTCGTCGGCCGCATCGTTCGTGTGGGTTTATATCGCTCGCGCGACAGATCGTATAAATGAAATGTTTACTCAGAAAAGGTAGGCTCCAAAATGTGGCTTCTGCTTCTCTATATATATATGGTTATCTTCGTGAAATTTTTATTATGCCCCTTGAAAATGGCAAACAATGTATTCATAGCGCTCACATTTACTGGTCGGAAGCAATTTTATTTTTTGTTAAGACTCTTCTTTCTGTGATGTTTATATCTAAATTTAAAGCTTAAAAATTTAAAGCTCATATCTATGCTTATAAAATGAGTACTGCTTTGTAAAAAAAAGCTACGAGACAGATATAAAAAATTGAAAATAGTCTAACGTTTGTGGTCATTGAAAACAGCCTATATGTTAAAACTTGAAATTAACGAATGAAAATTCATTTGATAACGCGTTGAATCAACATTTCTCGTAATTGCAGTGCACATAATTTTGACACCTTTCAAAATATAATTATCCCATTCCAACAACAAAGGGAATGAATGAAGGGATGTACAGAAATGGAATATAAATGTACCTCTATTTCGTTACCTACATTCATTCAAATGCGTATTAACGAGTCAAATTTGAATGCCGCAATACTGTCCATTCTAGAAAACGTTTTATCTATACACAATGCGCACGCACAGAAACCGTATCACCTAGTCGCACCAGTTGCGAAATTTCACGACAAATCGCGATACCAAATCATACCGAGTCTATATAAAAATACGGTTACGTTTATCGTCGATATATACCTATAGAATAAAATTGGATGACGCACTGTGAAAGTGTATTCTGGGCACGAAAAACAGAGTAATCAGCCTTTTCTGATTCTCCAATTTCACGAGTCGATGAATTTGGTGTATTAGATTTTCACTATGAGTGGTGAAGCTTATTACAGCTTATTGAATCAGGATATCCTAATTAATGTCCAAGGTCAGGGCACTTTCGGTTGATGGTATAGGGTAAATGTCCCGATTAGTGTGCCATTTGAAACATTTCTTTGTTTACAAATGCATCGTAGTTTTCATTTCGATCATTTGCACTGGCAAAAAGGTGATTTTATTAATTTTTCAACTCTTTCTGAAAAGTGCTCATTTTTTCTTTAAAATAAAATATTACAATTTTGTATCGATGTCCCATTTTCTTTCCCCATAAGAACGCATTGAACCTTATTATGCGCCTATTTGCGAGTCTAGTGTAGTACTCACAAAAGGCTTAAAACACATTACTTTGCAATGTAAATGAGAAATTATAACTCAAATTTAATTAAAAAAAATCTATTGAATAAATTTTATTTACTCATTTTCATCTTTATGAGCGTTTATTGGTTAAAAGTACACAGATGGTGACAGGATCACGATATGCAGGGACACTTACCCTAGGAGTAATTTAATTTACTATAACAACTTTTTTGAATACTTCTTAACATTTCTAACGGTTTTGCATTTGATACAAAAAATGCATAATCGGTATATCGATTGCAACCATTCAGCTCAAATATTATGCAATAAATCTATATTTTTATTATGAACTTTGAGCATGAAAAGAAAAGATAAAGCCGTTACAAGCGCGCACGCATTGTGTCGGTGAGTCTTTAATGTCTCTGCGGCGGAAATCGGCGCGCACTCCGAATTAAAACTTTTTCATATCTTTCCGAAGCCATTCCCAGTAAACTTCGATAGATTTATGCCTTCGAAACTACTTTAAAGCTGCATCAGCTCAACTTTTCTACGGTATTGGTATTATTAAAAAACTCGGGCATATTGTTACGACTTCTTTACTTTCGTGAAAATTGGTATTGTTGCAACTCTGCGCGCAAAAAGAAAAAAAAACTAAAGAAGAAATACGAAATAATCACATTTACGTTGTACTCGTTTTGTCAACTATTTTTCAAATATTTTTTCCCACAAAACATTTGCTTTGATCATGAAATAATGCCACTTCCTCAAAAAAATACTACACATACAAGTAATTAGCGATAAAAGATTTAGTTAGACCGATTCTCGTGTCGATCGAATCGGCTGCTTCAATTGATTTAGTTCGTGCTCGCACGGCTTACTTTTTCACCAGTGCGACCTGCTATATATATATATACATTCGGGAGGACGTGTTGTCGTATAAGAATTCACGTCCCTTTCCGAATTGCCGAAAGCAATTGAGTAATGCGCGAGGGCGTAGACTTCCTGAAAGAGTATACGGTCAGGCCAAAATGATTGCGGGAGCTTTAGCTCTGTTTTATAGTCGCATAAAATAACAACACGGAAATCTCGCCGAGTTGTAGGGAGAGAGAAAGAGAGAAAGAGAGAGAGACATTGTGTGTATTAACGGTCAGTGTGTTTTTGTCCAATGGTGATGAGCTTCTCCTATATTTCCCTGATATTTTAGTGCCTCGTAACCGATAGCTTTTATTCTTTCGGATGTATATATACGTTAGTGCATTGAATGAGTACTTGCGATGCTTTGTATACATGTATGCGTGTACGGCTGAAAAAAGTTTTAACGCCGAGGCGTGCATAACAAAATAACGCGTAAAATGTGTCGTCTACGATGTAGTGAATTTTCTTTTTCCCTTTTTTTGCTATATTGCGTATAGTAGTAGCAGTACTGCAGTCATTTTGTACTCGTTACACCCGTGACAAGTATATAGAGATAGGATTGCTGATATAAGAGCCAAAAAATATTTATCATAAAGTATCGTGACTTGCAAGCTAATATACAAAGCTCGATGGTTATAACAGCAACGACGCAGTTATTAAAAGCAGACTTGTAAAATTCAACCCTACTATTAAATTCTTTTAGAATTCGCGCGAAATATTCAAAGCCCACCCATCAAACTCGCATTCGGCACGCGGCCCTTTGAAAGATAATCCCGCACTTTCCATACACTGGCAACGCATATATATATATATATATATGTGTATACCCACATCGTACAATAGCCGGCCTACAAAAAACCTAACAAAATCATCCCTCTGCTTTCGTGCTAAAAAAGAAGGAAAAACAAAATCAAGCCTTCGTCCGCAGTCGAAAACAGAAAAAAAAAACGAAAAAAGAAAGGAACGACTCGCAGTTACAAACCTAGAAAGAAAAAAAAATCGTTCCGGATCGCACGGAAGCAAAGACGACACTCGGGCTTTTAGTAACACTACGCGTGTACGTGTAGAGTGTATAAGTGTGTGGAGTGTGTGGAGTGTGTGGGTGTGTGGGTGTGTGTGTGTGTGGGAGGCGCGAGTCTGGCGCAGGGTCTCGAAAAACGAGGCCGAGAGCAAGCCAACGGCGGCAAAGAAAAGAGGCTCGGAGATTGGACCGCTGTTTGTTCGGCGCACACACACTTACACATATACACACAAGTCTATATATACGTACACGAAGCGCGCAGCCCCGCCAGCAGAGTCTTGATGACTGTGGATGAGAAGAAGAGGGTGGTGAAGCACTCGCCTTTCTGTCTTTCGCCCTCCTCTCTCCCTCTCTTTTGCGTATATCCTAAAAAAGAAAAGCTTTGTTTTCTCTCTAGCACTCTCTCTCTCTCTCTCTCTCTTTTTCTCCCTTTCTCTCTTAGTTTCAGGGACATTCTTTATTTCACTTTCCTCTCTCCATATATAACCTCTCTCTCTCTCTCTCTTTCACTCTTTCTCTTTGCCACACACTCATTTCGCTGACGTATATACGCGCGTACACGAGCTGTACCTAATCGTCCTCAACGCGAAACAAGCACGCGCGTATACTCTCGTAAACAAACGCACATGTGTGCAGTACCGTGTGTATATAATTAATGCTGCAGAAAAAAAACACATATTATGACACGTAGTACATTTGTATCCGCGAATGTGCAGGTATATATACGCACTCGTCCGTGCACGTGCATGTTTGATGAATTTGTTAATTAGTTCCATATCCACGAACTTTTTATTTTTTCCCCCACATTTTTCCTTTTACACGCGCTTTCACGCTCATTTTCGGATAAGCACTGCGAGCAGTGATCGAAACATTGGAAACTTGCCGTTATTAGCGGCAGGGAGAGAGAATTTATTAGTGCCAAAACTGCTTTCTCCCTCTTCAATTTTGATGGAGGCCGCGAAGTTGGCCTGGCACCCTGTCAAATCCTCCGATCTGTCAAAAGTTTGACGTTTAGGGAGGAGACCTCTTTATTGACCGACAAGGAGTTCCTATATAGCTTTCGATATACGACCACGAGATCCACGATAGTTTAATATGTTATCGCTGGCTCGGATTGCTATTGTTGGTAATGTAATGTTTCGCGTGGCTTGCGGATGAATCTAGCTATCAATTCCTGGTCTTATGTCGAAAGCGATAGCAATCTTAATTGGTGTATAAGACCCGAGATATATTTGAAAATGTATATTTAGGACTAAAAGGAAGATAATGGAGAATGACTGTTTAAATAATATTTGATATAGTAGTCGGAAAATTTTGAGGCGGAAGTATTTAATCATTGAATAATGGATGAATCTAATATAAAGTAATAATAAAACCTTTAAATACTCGATAATTTACCTATATAGGAAATAAATGTAATATTTAATTCACACTTAAGACCGTGAGAAAATTTTGTATTTTTTCGATTGTCTGCAAAAATTGGGGAAAAAACCATTTTAAATATACAGCGGTCCATATATTATTCTGGCGTTTCTAGGATCTCCACTCGGATTTGCACTGCACAGCATTTGAATTGAAATTAATTTATGGCGTGTATATCACGTACGGGCATAATGAGTTAAAATCGTGCATAGAAAAATTCCTACCTCAACGCAGTCTAACTAACCAAATTAAGGCGAGAGACGCATATGTATACACGCTTCTGAACTGAGAAGTCGATGGTGTAAGCCGCAAGCCGCAAGCCGCAATCCATTCGTTTCGATCATCATAAAAAGCCTGGAGCGGTATGCGCCTGTACCGAGCGTCGCTTATAGCAACGAAAATTCTCCACTACAGGCGTCAAGAATTTTACTCGCGGCCTGCTGCACTCGCTCGCAGATAAACGTTGGTAACAGATCGAGCTCGAGCGTACACACACATATATGTACATGCGCACAGGAGAACAACGACCTTATATTATTCCATCGCGTAAACGAGCGTAAAGAGCCGGAAAATTTATCGCGCCAAGCTCGTTAAAGGTCCACTGCTATATATATATAAGTTTGCGGTCCAACACCCGCTGGAGCTCATGCATATATGCATATAATACGAGGCAGATGTACTCTGGCCAAGCACATAACAGAACAAAGTGTGCGGGGAAGTTTGTGTCCGCGCGCGTCGTGGTGGGTCCAAGTTTTCCGTATATCCCTCCAACGACCGCTAGCCTCTTGTTCTTGTATCTATTAATTTTCACGCTGATGCAGTTCTCTCTCACTCTCTCTCTCTCTCTCTCTCTCTCTGGTTTTGAAGATTCGCACTCGTTTTCCAATGGCTCATAAAAGTTTTAACGATTAATGCAGGTTATCTTTGTTGTCAAGATCAATGGACGACTGATTAAAATTTACCAAATTATCCCTTTGAAGAGATTACTATTTTTCTGGATAGCGACGAATGTACGGGATATCTTGCAGTTGATCAGATTGTAACTTGGATCCAAAAATATCAGATAAGTACATATATAATAATTCCTATTCATAAAAGATTGTGACTGCGATTGGATTTCCATATCTTCGCCTCCCAATCTTGTAATTTGCTTTTTATAATTGTATTTTACTTAAAAAATGGATTCAGTTTAAATAGCATGTGAGTCTTTGTAGATGTGTGTATGTATTTTATGTTCGAGTATATACTTATATATAGTATATACGAGTTGCTGATCTTGCATGTGAAGATTCGTGAACGCATCGAATATCCGCAAGAGAACAAATGCTTAGTTATTTATTTAAAAAAATAATATTTTATTTAAATTATATATACTTTTATAGGTAATACAATGGAAAATTAATGATCATACAGGAAGATGTCGCGAAATTACAATGTCTATTTGTTCCTTTATCTGCAAGCGTTTTTCAAGTAATAAAAAATATTATCTATTTGGTGGTGGTAAAACGATTCAATCGAACAAACAAACACGCTTTTCAATTAAATGGCCGACGTTTATTTTGTATAGGTCTCTCTTCAGGGCTATGAAACACAATATATATATATATAATTATTTTTATAAACTCACCCTGAGAGTATTTCACAAACGTGAGCAACATGTCTCTATTATTTTAACCATCCAAGCTGTCTGTGATATTTTAAAAAAATTATAAAATGCATAAAATGTTTAGCCGAAATCAAATTATATTAAAAATTAATATTTATATGTAGAACACACATCGGTGTATTTTTTTAAAATCTCTCGCTATGCTAGTGAAGTATGTAGTGAAGGTCTCACACTGTAATAATCTAAAATCTAATTTCAAGTTCAAAATTCGATGTGAGAACATAAAAGTGGGGGTATAAAGCTAAAACGGTGAAGAGAGGGAAAAGCCGGTGGCTTGTACTGATCAACGATATAGGTGAGAACGACGGAGTGCAGATATGTGTGTGTGAGTACGCTGTGCCCAGAGATGTACTTGTGTGTTTAATTTTCGCGCTACGTCTCCCTCCCAATCACTCTCCGTTACCTTGTAATTTACCTAAAAAACTTTGGAATTGTTTTAGTAACGTTACTACATACATACAGGGTGGGCCATTTTAATCAAACCAGTCTAGAAACTCCTAAATTAAGCCATGAACAGAAAAAATTGTTCCTACAAAAATTGTTCAGGACAAAGGGGGCCATCTTTTTGTGTATTTGGTTTTGACCTTGAATTCAAGTTTCAAGGTCATTTGAAGGTCAGAGTTTTTTTTTAATGGGAACCCCTATTTTTGACACCGGATTCGGAAAGAGCAGGAAATTTTACGTCTGAAACGGTATTTCAACATTTTTTTCATGACCCTTACAAGGTCATTCCAAAGTCAAATGTTAAGAAATACTGTGGTTGCTATTTAATTGCATATTCTGATAGAATAATCGTAGTTGATGTACTTTTATGATAAATATCCAAAACCCAGTGTGACAACGACCTTGAAAATATTTAGTACATGAAATCGTTTTTAGTGTCGTATTTTTTATTTAAAGATGATAGCATATGTCGTAAACCCTCGAAACGTTGCTTTTTAATAAAAAGTTATAAACAGCATATCATGTGTTCCATGAAAATCAACAAAGCCCTTCACAATTATCCTAAATATTTTTTGTTTATACAATAAAATCATTATCAATTAACAAAGATTCTACTTTATAAAAACCAAGAATATCCAATATTACAAATATTTTCAATCTTATTTTATTCCAACGTTAAATTAAATATAATTAATATATAATAATCCAAATGAAAACAGCAAAATAGCAGACAATCAGTCTCAGAATTTCATATTAAATTACTATCGCACAACGATAGATTCATTTAGTCACCCAACGCCTCATAACAGTCTAGTTCTCTCTCTCTCTCTCTCGATCTCTGTATATATATCTCAAGCTAAAATCATTGAATAATCGCATTGTCTAAGAAGCGACTTACAAATAAGGCTTACCGCTTGCGTAACCGATCCACCGCACATCTGTTCTCCGTCGATAACTATAGACAATTGAATTGGCGTCACTTATTACCGGCGCGTCATCTCTATAACCTAATAACAAAACGATGTCAACGCTCTCTGTACTATCATCCTTATGCTTATCCAAGCCATTTGTATAGCTGAAAACCAATAGCGCTTAATCTCGCAGAAGAATGACAAAAGGAAGGAAAGTATATAAATAATTTAGACGTATACAGTATCATCACCTGTATCGGGTGCGAAGGTGTAAATACGTATATTTGGCGCTCGATCGATCGAGTATACACACACACACACCCACACACACATATACAATATATAGCCTTGGGGTGTATACAGCGGCTGAACCGCAAAGGAATCGCGCGCGCAGCATCGTAGTCGTGGCCCCGCGCGCCCGCCACGAGGTCAAAGACGTACCGTGTAATATATATATGTATACGAAAGCTCTGGAGTACCTACACACGCGGCGGCAGCGGTTGCTTGTTATCTCGTACTTACTCCCCTTACGGCACGCCGCGCGGCTGCGATGCTTCATTTTCGTTCTGCGGCTGTTGGGACTGATGGGCTTTGGATAGTTAGAGAGAGAGAGAGAGAGAGAGAGAGAGAGAGAGAGAGAGATTCGTGGAAGGCTCGTATTCCTATGGGCTTGAGATTATGCAGCGCTTTTGTTCGATATTATTGCACTGAATTTTGTCGGAGGTTCTGTAATCGACGTATATTGCGCTTGTTACACCAATTATTACCTATATATATATATATATTGTTATGCTTCTTCTAGACATTCTTTCTCTCAATTTTGTGAATTACACTTACAAATAAATTGATACCGATCTATTTCTGACGCCAGATTCTCAGACTTTCGTTATGTATTATTTACTTTTGTGATCTTTGAAACTGTGCATAACATTGTTATTAAGAACTGGAAGTATATTGAATATCTTAAAAATATTATTATTAAGCATAACGTTATTATTAAGTACTAGAATTTAATGAATATCTTAAAAACTTGAGTATAAAAATAAATGGCATTATATCACCGTTTTGCTCCGCTAATACATTTTCCGATTTTGACAGTATCATGTTATTTTCCAACACTATATTATTAATTGTAAATGCACTTGTTGAAAAAGGCCATTGCTTCTGCACCTGACTTTTTAACAGATCATATACTATATCGTGACAAGTATAAATAATTTTTCAATTCACCTTTACAACATTTAGGTATCCAGCAAACAAACTTCCACGTAAGAAACACACTTGCACACACTGCTAAAGCAACGATTGCCCATTTTCCTCAAAACAACTCCACTACGAAAAAAAAAAGAGTAAATAAACAGCGCCCGCAGGGATCCTTCCTTGAACAAACCTTAGGGTTTTCTCTGCAAGAATCGCAAAGACGTAGCAGCAGCAGCAGCCTTACACTCAGATAAATCCTATACAGTTGCGTGATACGCGTTTCTAAGTAAAGTAATTCGCCGATTCTACTCACGCTCATGCACATGCACTTTCGCGCGGGGTAGAAATCCATAATGCATGCCGGTGCGGGGATGGCGCGAATTCTCTTATACAGTGAGTTTCGTATACTTTCTCATCGTCGCTGAGAGAGAGAGAGAGAGAGAGAGAGAGAAGAGGTTCGATCGAGCTTGTGCGGGGGTCTAGAGGCGTCGATGTGGATATAGGGTCGCGCGCGCGCCGTTATATTGCCTTTCTCTACAGATTCTTATTTCGATGTTGACGCGGTGATACTTCTTTTTAGTCGATTGCGTAGAGGATTTGATACCAGGGCTTGTGTGACATTATTTGCTCCTCTGTATGAAAATAATGCTTTGGAATTATTTTACGCACACGCGGGCATTCCTTTGTAATTGAATTTAAATATGTTTCGATCGAAACTAGATATTTCATTATTTATTCCTGTTTCCATGAATAGGAATAGCCCTTCTAATAATATGATAATAAAATTTGTTTAACAATTACATTTCCTATATTTGACTCTCTAAAAAGAAATTTGATATTAGTAAATCAGGTTTTCATGAGTACTTTTGCATTTAGAAAAGTTATATAAAGCAAATAGAAACCGAGCGTAGCTGAAGCTTCTCATATAAACATAGTTCTACTTTCGTATAACCTGCCGGACTTAAAAAATATACAAGATACTACCCTGCTAGAAAATTGACGAGTCGAGCTGGTTGGTACACCAGCTTCTAGGCGGATCGGTTCAGCTAATTTTTAGGCGGAATATAATCGCAAGCTCCCTAGAAACCCGTTAAGGATATGTATGTGCAGACGACATCAGCTGTTTATTTTTAATGTACCTTACATTTGTAGGTTAGATTTAAATATTTAGAGATAACCC
>UELU01138866.1:0-18851 GCA_900490025.1 Megastigmus dorsalis
TATAGGTTAGATTATTATTAATTATTTCATCACAGACATATGTACATATTAGAATAAATATCTAAGTTTTTTTCCGTATATTAGGACCATATATACTTTACAAAAGTAGAAATATCATTATTTCTACTTTTCAAATATCGGCATTATATTTTCTACTTCACTAAAGTAGGAAAATCGCATTTTCTACCTTACTAAAGTAGGAATATTAATATTTCTACTTTTCTTCTGCTCTAAAGTAGGAATCTCCCAATTCCTACTTTGGCCAGCTTTTGCCAAAGTAGGAATCTGTCAATTCTTACTTTTTTGCGTCAATTTTTCTACTTTGGGGTTTAGAGTGTACAAGAGTCTCAGGGCAATTAGTAGCTCATTTGCGCCGTGCATCACGCGAGAGAGCTGACAGTCTATTGGCTGCGTGCGCAATGGCGCCACTTTCTATGTGCTTAAATGGGATACATCAAGAAGTTTATGATTTGTCTGTGGCGCTACTTTCTACGTGGATTATGAGAATGCATACAAAAAGTTCACGATTTGGTCACAATACGTATGGAGCCAATATGCAGCGATGTTACCTAACACACTAATATTTATGCTTACTTCGCTGGAGAGCGAGTTGCTATATATTCGTTATGCGCACATCTAAAGCGGCGCCACCAAGGGAGCAAATAGTGAACTTCATGCCATAGCCAAATAAGTAAACAACACGTTTCCTTGTGAAACATTTTTATTTATTTTATTAAAAAAAATTATTCTCTGCCTATTGGTAAAATAAGTAGATAGTTTAAATATAATTAACATTAGTGTTTTATACAAAAATTGGTTTGTGGTTATTAAATATACCATATAAAAAGGAAAAAATTCGCATGCGCAGACAGTCGTCGTCTGTTGTTGCGGACCCGTACTTTACCTTATACTGAATGGCTGTTATTATAAAATTGGTGTGATAAAAAACCATACCCAGTAACTATATGCAAAAAAAAATATTTAGTATAATTATTTTTTATATATATTTGACTATTATAAACACTGAAATGTATTGAAGAATAACATGAAATATAAACCTATTTTTTATGTTTTAGATATAAGAGCAAAGAATAAGCCAAATTTGTGATATGCTATGCTTATGTGTAATAATAGTATATTATAAGCTCTTCTAATTTGTAGTAACTGATTTTAATGCATTTAACCAAGCATTAAGCCATAGCACTTTTTCAGGAAAGTTAGGATATGACGTCGGAAATCCATAAAACTCCAAATTAGGAGAGTTTTCTGTGCTATTATCACATTTGTGACGGGCACGCTGTTTGCGCTTAGCATCTTTGTGCGCGTCTAACATAATATTTTACAGAGTTCGAGCTCGAAATATCGCTTGAAAAATTGCGTTCATAGTTTTATTTTTCGCGTCATTTGCTGTTCTTTTTCTCGATTTAGACTCTCATCACTCTGGGTGGCGATTATGTGTCCGCAATGAACTGCAGAACACGGCCAGAGCTAACGAGAGCTTTCGTTGCAATTTTATATCGTGCGTTCACAATTGCCGCGCAATGGGCCATCGCTAAACACTTATTGCTTTAATCTTTAATTTTAGCGTGTGTTCACAATCGTCTCGTATTGGACGATTGCTAGACCCTGTTTCTTATATTATTTAGAGGCAGGAGAGGACTGCTTGGTAGACTATATTCAGCTACGCAATGGACTGCATAATCGACAAGAGTCTTATCTTGATTTTCTTTCAATTTGTTTTTATTTTTAATTATAATCCTAATCTCTAGATGGACTGCACAGCGACGCACTGGACTGTAAAATCGCCACGGATTGTAGGATTATTTAAAGTGATTTTATTTCAAATCTCACGGCATTAGGTAGACTGTACAGCCACGCAATGGACTGTACAATCGCCACCTGCCGTAAGTGTAAGCTAGTTTTTAATGCTTAATACTCGGGTTCACGACTGCCGCGCAATGGGCAATCGTTAGACGAGCTTAAGCTTTAATGTTCTTTAAATAAATAATCAAACTATTTTTATTAATGGTAACAAAAAACAAGAATTTATTTTGGCTAAATAGAAATATTGGAGGCGGGAAAGCTCTCAGGTGAGCCCGAGAAAGTGCTTGGATGTTAGAGTCAAAGCGAGTCAAATGAATTTTTGCTGGCGGCGCAACGCCTTTTATACAGAGATCAGAGACAAAGGGTTATCCCCTCTGCTCCGAGTTTTCCCTCATCCGCGTTAATACACTGAGTGGGGCGCGTTCGCTAAAGCTCGGGCGGGCTCGTCGGCGCTTGAGCTTTCCGCTCTTCGCATATATACATACATACATTATTTCCAACATAGCCTTGCGCTCGCGTCGCTTTAAGTAAATTAAACAATTTTATATTTTATAATAATTAATAAATATGGGCTGGGCGTCACACATTGCAGCATTTATAATAGTCAAATATATATAAATAATAATTATAATAATAAAATATATAGTATATTTAGACCAAGGAAAATAAAATAGGATCGCATGTAAATTGTCGCCCGAGCCCAAGACGAGGACGACTAACATGTGACCTGAGGCATTCTTTTTTACTTCCCATAGGCCCACTACTTCCCATAGGGCCGCTAGGCTGAAAAATAATTTTTTTGCATATACTTACTAGGTTTTTGACTATTCCAATTTTATAATAACAGCCAGTCAGTAAGGTAAGTATGCATCTGCAATGGCTGTCTGTGCCTCATGCCTTAACGTGCATGCGAATTTCTTCCTTTTTAAATAAATTGGCATATTTAATTATAGGCTCAAACGAATTTTTATATGATACATTAATATTAATTATATTTAAACTCTTTATTTATATTACCAATAGGTAGAGAATAATTTTTTTTTAAAATAAATAATAATTTTTCCTATTAAGAACCGTGTTGTTTGGCTTTGGCTAGACGTTCACAATTTTCTCCTTAGGTGGTTAATATATCTTGGCTATGCATTTTCGGCTAGTAAAATATCTCCCATTCTTACTCCACTGTTCCACTTTATTATCTGTCTGCATCTGTTATCAATGACAAAACTTGTATGTTTAACTATGTTAATCTGTAATCATTAACTACAGTGTAATACAATTTATTTAAGGGACAACCCAATATCAAAATTCATATTAATGATATTACTATAGGGGCAGAATTTTATATTACATAAAATAAATCATTTAATTTTTACAAAACCCAATTAATTGAAGAAATATTAGCAATTTGTATTCTTAATAGCGTAAATATTGTCCACATACAATCTCTTAGTTCTTTCCCATACTTTGATAGAATTTATTTTAAAAAGTAAATTCTCTATTTGAGTAAAGCTTAAGTTGTACGTTTTAAGTGCTTTGTATACAGGCAATGAATATTTTTTGTCCTCCAACTAATTCATTTTTAGCTTGCATAATGTTAGAATACAAAATCACTTTACAACGATTTCATTCAATTACTAAAAAAAGATATCTTTCTGTTATAGATTCCAGCGAAAACAGGTCTCGTATCTTTTCCCCGAGAATGGATTACGATGAATGGACTCCTTTAGGTCGAGGTGATCCATTGAAAAATGATCCAACGTTCGATTACGTTCCTCCTGTATTAGATCGTGTTCAGTATTGGTTAGATTCGTACACTACTGAAGCTTCCACTAAACGTGATATACTTGTTCTTGGAGTAACAGCTAAAAAGACAAGTCCTAAAATTCCCGAACAATTTTTGAAGTTTGTCGATGCACCAAAATTTAATAGAAACCAAGAAACGTCATTTAGAAATGATTATACTGGTAGTGCAGGAGCCGAGCCACCAAAACTTCTTCGAACAACTAATTTCCGTAATAACGCGGTAGATTATAGAAATCAAAATAGGATTCAATCCTCAAACTACTATCCAAGTCATTATTACAATCAAAAACCAAAACCATATACAATAATGTTGCCACCGCCAATAGATCAAAAGCATCTTAGTGATGCGATTCAGAATAACTTTGAAAGTGCATCAAACGATAAATTTAATTTTGCGGAACAATCATCACCGTTTAGTACCCAAACTGAAGAAGGACCGACTTTACAAGAACTTCAGCAGTATAAAAATCCATCAAAAGCTTATTCACAACAGCAGCAGCACTCAAAACTTCATTCAATGCATACTTTAAAATCGAAGCAGCCAATAATAATATCTCAAATAGAAACTATTAAAAGTTACACTCCGTCTCAAAGTTCAAAGCAAAAATATGATGCCACAACACCGTCCGTATCATTCGAAAAATCAAATCTTATTTATCAGTCAACACAAACTTTGTCAGGAGGATGGTTAGGAAGCGGTTCTTCGCCATCTCCGCTATTAGATCAAAAACCACTTCAAACATGGAGAACGCAATCGAATAATCGCGACCAATATGAAATTGATCATCAGTTATCTGCTTCTTCTAATCATGAAGTCGTAGTTGGACAAAATACTAATATTGTTGTTGATGGTGAAAGTCACAATAATGAAGAAGTTGTGATAGGTCAAAAAGAGAAGAGTACGCTTCCAGAAAATCCTTCACACTTAGGGCAAACTATTTCACCATTGATTGCTTTATTGAATCAAGATAAAGATGCCAGTTTTGGTGATCAGGTATCATCACTTTCCGAGCTATCTTCGCCATCACCCTTTTCAGCACCAGGGTCAAGTAAAATGCATATAGTTGTAGCAAATTCGCCATCTACTCTCGATTTAGATAAAGAAAAATCAAGTAAAGGCCCTGTATCAGTTGTTATGCCAATGAACTACAATAATGAACAAATACAAAATTCAAGTGTTGTAAAGAATTCGAATGAAGTTGAAGCGCTTTCAAATACCACTGTTAATGCAGTGATAACAAATATGGATAAACCAATGCAAATCGCTAAGCCACAATCTTTTAAAAGTTCTGTTACACCATCACCGATTATGTCAACTCCATTAGACAAATATGAACATTCTCTTCAACCACAGTACCTTAATCGATTAACAACTGGACCTCATTCCCAGTTATCATTTCATCAAATGATGACTTCAATGGGACATCAAGCAAGACCAAATTTCATGTCTTCACATTTAAAAGGCAACGTCCGTCCAATGACTCCAGTACTTAGACCTACAGCAATGGGACAGCATGGCCCTCTTCGCAGTACTCATATGACTAAACCTATAATAAACGGAATGGGTCCACCACCAATGCATATTGATAACATGTCTCAACAACTACCTTCTTCACATCCACAATCCACGGGATTTGCTGACACACCTGTATCAGCTTACACGCTTGCACTTCACTCTATTCATGGAGACGATTCAAATCATCATATGCATCCTTTACTTTCGGAGGCAGTAACATTTTCTTCTGTAACCCCACTACAATCCTCTACGTCCACTGCTACAAAAGAAAAATACGGAGACCGTATAACAAAAACCCGATTAACAGTGCCACAAATGGCTTATGAAGATGATTACAGAACGAAGACCATGACACGGCCATCAACGGTAACGACATCAACAACAGTTTTACCTTCTGTAAAAACTACAACTGTCTCAAGTTTAACAACTGATCCAATATTTTCTCATTACAAACAGCCAGTTAAACCAATTAAAGGCCCAATGTACCTTATAATCGAAGGCCATTCAAAAGTAAAAACTTATAAACCAACTTTTAATAAACATGGAGTTCCCATTGGTAGCAATGAATTGGTAGATAATACAACGACTGAAAGAGTTATGTCAAAACTAGAACAATTTATTAATGAAAATACTAGAGCAATTATGAGAGAGAAGAATTTACAAGAAAATAACGTCAGAAGGAAAGATGAAATAAATTCCAAGGAAACCCAAACGAAACAAGAAAATTTGCTTAGTCTGGTTGAAAATGGATTAAGTGCTTTTACTATGCCACAGTTGTCAGCAATAGAAGAAGAGCGTCAAACGAATTCAGTAACTACTATGGAGGTCAACAATAATTAAAATTACATTGCGTAATAGCGTATATCTTCTCAAGCATTGAAAACTATGGTTATATTTTGTTGGCAATGTAGCATAAGATACCAAACTACTGACACCAATCCGGACACTGATATTTGGATTTATTTATCCAATACTTTATGAAATAATATGTTGTACGGTTTTAAAATAACCTAATTGCTATTATTAATCTTGCTTTAAAAACCAGGTGATTTTTCACCTGACACGTTGTTAATATGTAATAAGAATGGTTAAAACTCGAATCAATTATAGATCTAGCGAGACATATATGTGTTATCATCCGGATGATATCACCTAAACAGGGGCTTAAGTTAAGTTATTTACATTTTATTGTTAATCAAAAAACTGCTGTACAAAAAATTGTTAAAATGTAAATAACTTAACTTAGGCCCCCTGTTTTGGGGTTATCATTCAGATGGTAACACATATATGTCACACTGTATCTATGCATGATTTGAGTTTTAACCATTTTTTGTTAATTGAAAAAAAGCGATAAAATCACCTAATTTTTTTAATACAGGGAACATGCTAAAATGCTAAGCGTGTCTCTTTTAATTAATTAATATTTTGTAATTTTTAATCTGATGTCAGTAGATGGGATGTCAGTAATACGTTGTATACATTTTACGTAATTTTTAAACAGCGTTGAGGTTAGGGGTCGGGTCGGGTGTCATACGGTTGCCGAAATAGTATATTACACACCTAGGGAGGTAAAGTAAGAAGCCGAAGGCGAGGGTGACAAACATGCGATCTGAGGCATTCCTTTTTACTTCCCATGGTGTGTATACTATTTTTCTGCCTAGCGAGGCCGAAATTACCACTTTCTCAAACCGACCCCGGGAGGAAAAGTGGTACTTTCGTCCCGCTAGGCAGAAATCTTTATTTTTTTTCGTTTACTTACGGATGAAAATGAATGAATTCTGACGTATGCACTTTTCTTTTGAAATTAAATACGTTAAGTAATGACTTAAAACAATAAAGTCTATATTTTCTGTTGAAATGTAGTGATAGTATTATAATAATTGCAAAAGGCTCGTTAATGTGCCAGTAGTTGGGTATCTTACCCTAAATATCATTTTATATTATAATATTTTTGCCTATTTTTGTAAACAATTTTATATAATTAAAAATAAGAATTTTAATATAAGTACTTAAAAACTACGCGAATGTTTCCATAGTTCAATTTTCTTTTCGGTTAGACAGTATGGGAAATATTTATTAAATTACATTTATTCATTTTGTACAGTTTATATCAGTTATTGATAGAATATTCACATTCTAGAAGCGCTACATGTATTATACGATTAAATTAGACCATCTTAAGTTGATACAATATTGATATATTTTCATGTGTATGATTGCGTTATATTATTGTTTTATGTGCCAGTATCTTTGTATAGATTTAATTATATTATATTTTTATATTAAATTATCCATGAAAGCGAATGGAAAATATGTTATGTTTTCCAAAGAGAAAAAGAGATATCGTTACAAAACAACGCTTTCTGTTTATAGTCAGTTGATGTTAATGAGTTATTATTAACTTAATATTGATACTATTATATTATAGAGCAATATATTGCATATGTATTATTATTTTTAGGCTCTTGCAGTTTTTATCATAAATTATTACCTATATAGGTTACTATCGGTAATATATAATTCTAAAGATATATTGAAATTTTTTTTTAAAAGAGTCTTCAACAAATTCAAAATTCAACCTAATTGCTTTAATCGTATTTAAGTCCTACACGTGTCCATTTAGTTTCAACAAATATTAAATTAATCAGTTTTATTATTTCTAAAAAATTAATATTATTTTTATGTTTATTATTACATGAGATAATATTATTTGCAAAGTATAAATTTCAAAATGATTTTAAAGGTGTATAACTTTTAAGTAAAAAAATCATTCGTACCCATTACATGTTGCTTTTGTATACTTTGTTCACTGCGAGTAAGACAAAGAAAAAGTTATTTTATAAAAATTACTGCATGACAATATCAGTAACATTGATTAGAAAATCTTTTTTTTGCATAAATTAATTGTGCATAAATACAATGAAGCAAAGTGTTGCATATGCATAAAATTGAAACGTTTTAAAGTATTTTTCTTTAAATGCTATACATGTACTCACATCTAGAAATTTATATTCTAAGTATTTGTTATTTTATATGAAAGATACTGACCTATGTTTGTAAATGAATCAATTAGAAATAAACATACATTATAACAATTTTTGTACATTTTATAAATCAAATTATAAATAATTTAGAGATTTAATACATTTTTGTAGGTTTATAAAAAGGAAGTGAATGAAAATATCTAGATGTTATGAACTACTTATTAAGTCAATGGTTGATGTAAAGAATTATATTAAATCACATTGATTATGCATTTTATTTTAAAATATTAACCTAGTCGTACATATCCAGTTACCAAACTTACTTCAAATGTTACTAACACTGCGAAAAATTATATTGAAATCGTCGTATTTGTATTCGATGTCATTTTTTAATTTCACAATAATGTTTATTTGTGTATCATAATTATACATTGTTTTGTATATTAACATAAAATTTACCTATTTTTGTATTAGCTATATAGGATTCATTATATTAATATTGAGATCAAACAGCTATTTGAAAATGATATACTGCGATAATGAATAGGTATAAATTCGTGTAATAAAAACACGTAATAACTATGTTAAGTAATAGCGAATTTTATACTTTTACTTTTTTTACAGCGTAATGTTAATGTATCGTATATTTGTACCTGACGATAAACAATCGTTAATGTTATTATTTACGTTACTATATATAAATACTTAAAAAAATAAAATTTAAATCTTATTATAAAGTAATGTTTTATTTTGTTACCTTTTCATCATGTACGCCTGAAACTGATGTAAATGTGAAATTTTTCCTATTTATTTTTATAGATAGGAAAAATTTATAGTTCTGATGCATTTCAGCAGGTAATATATGCTTATATATTTCTCAAAAAGACAAGGATCGCAGATTGCTGTATTGATAACTTATTTGGTTTATAGATTAATATACATCATTGTAATAAATTACTTCGTTGTAGATGTGACAATGATAATATTCATGAATATAATGAGTATAATACCAAATTATACTCAAATCTATTTAATTTAGACATACTTGTCTGTAAGCACTTTTAAAAAATCAACATTTAAATAAGATTTTTGTTACTATATTTATTTAGTATGTACTTAATGCCATTTTTAATTTGAAATCCGTAATGATAGTCCTGTTATTTCGCAAAGTTTTAAGCAGATATTTAAAGACTACTGGAAATGAAATTTTCACAAAGTTTTAGCATTGTTTAAATATTGACCTGAAATTTAGCGAAATGTTAGATTAGCCGAGGAAGTGCAATAATGTCTTTATTTTGCATAAATCCAAGTAGCTATTTTACTAGAACCAAAATATGAAAAATATCGTGATGTTGATAATGTAGAAATGTAGCATCCCCTTAATGCACCGCGAAATTTGCGTACGTCTTTTTATAGGATTTCGATAAAATATCAGAATCCATTCATTTTAGTAATCTTCGCTCAGATACTGTACAGCGTAACAGGCATCGGCGAAAATCAAAGACAATAACGATAAGGACTCGATAACAAAGTCAGATTCATCTCATTGAAGAATAATAACGTCGCTGACCGTTGCTTTACCGTTATTGGAGCTGGTTGTGAGAGTTCGAGCTTTGAGGATGAAGCGCGAGAAGATCAGTGATAGCGAACGTGGGAAACGAGACGTCGGTCAACAATCGTGTTCTTCGTTTATGACGATTACGTCTGGTACTAAAAGTTAGCACCCTGATACTCAAACATCGTTATTTAACATTACGAATTTGAGTTTCGACGATGTACTTGCATGATGTTTTCATCGTTTATAGCGATTATAAATTAACCGATGTTTTCATTACAGCCGACCAATTACAATCCAAGATTTCATTAAAAAAAAGTGAATGGTTTTATGCATTTTTGTATACCTGGTTTTATAGTATATTGTAAATGGGTATACAAGCCAATTCTCATGGAAAATTACACTTGAGCAAAAAAAACTGTATTTTATAATTTTTCTAAATTGTAGCACACTAATTGATAAATTTCGAACATAAGTACTTTTAAATTTGAAGGAGAACAATTGATGGATACGGGATGAGTTCGAGCTGACGCAAAATTTATTATCATTATGTCTATGCATCTGTAAGATTAAAGGCAGATGTTTTGTTCAAGCAAATGTGGATAGATCCTTTACGGCCTTGGAATACACTTGATTACTACCTTGAGTAGTTCTATGCCACGTATCGTTCAAGTATACACGCAGGACTGGTTTTTATAAGGCTAAATGTGTGGTCAATCCTATACCAAAAAAGGCACGAAAGGAGAAAAGAAGATACACCTGAAAGTCCTTTTAAATGCTTATCTTGTTCATTTTTATAGTACAAGTGATGCATTCGCGAGTATTGCAGCCGTCAGCCAATAAATGTGCATTACTTATAAAAATCAGTCATCTCCGCCTTCAAATTATATGATTACCTCTGTCAACGTACTTATTCAAATTTATCTGTATTGCGGTTTACTTACTCTATATTTATATATTATATTGCGCAACTGAAACAATATAACCTACTTTATATTATTATATATTATTTATTTATTTATTTATTTATCAACCAGAGTAAAGATATACAAATTTGAAAATACAACTGCAAATACATAATACATTACAAATAAGTGACCCAGCAGAGGAAATCTTCCTGTTCGCTGGTCTGGCTCTGGCTATTATTATTATACATTATTATGTATTATAAATTTAATTGTAATATATTGAAAAGTTGTTTTTTAAGGAGGTCGGGTGTTCAATAAGAATGCAAAATAAATAAAATTACGCGAAACGATAATTTTTTAGATAGAAGTTTCCCTGAATTTTTTCAATATTTTTCATCGGGTCAGTTTTTAAAAAAAATCAAATTTGAAAATATGAAAATTGAACATAATATTAGGTACACTTTATTCCAAATGGCACTTTAGTTATAACTTGTTAAAAATAGTATTATAACGGCCGCGGATTTGAGAAGCTAGTCGGCGAATGGTAGATCCCTGTGATACCGGCATGAAGTAGTTGGTAGGATCTGTAGCTGAGTCGAGGCCAGTGCGGTGTTGGCTGATCAATGTTAAGGAGCGCGCGTTTGGATCCTGAGGTCGTGGGTTCTAGCCCCGCGTTCGCGTACTTTTACCTCGATATCCTAAATCCTGCCCCGTTACAATATATACATATAATAAATAAAACAGTAAAAAAATATGTGCATGGATAAAATCAAATATTCAGTTAACCATTTCGGCAAAATTTATGGTCACTTTACTGACCATTTCGAAGAAATATAAGCTTAAATATAAAAAGTCCAAGTAATTTCTAAGCGTTATAATAGAACAGCAGAAGCAGACTGGATCGGGGCGTACCGTGTACTACGCTGAATTGGAACATGGACATCATGCGCGGACCTTGCGTCAACACAAAAATGCGCTTAAAAATTTTTCTATCGAATAGGTATTATGATCTTAAACATAAATCTTCATTAGACCTTTTTGATGGCCTTTTTGAGGGCCTTTCACTACACAGACGTCCAGATGCAACGCATAAATATAAGCTTAAAGCTACCAACAACTGATTTGAATTTTATATTCTTTTAATTCGCTACGATTATTTTAATTTTATTATGAAATTGTTTTGTATTGGCTTTAAATTTAAATTATACAGCCATAACGCAGAACATGAATAAGAAATACAAAAGTACCTTTTTATTACATGAGTAGAGTGCCTAAATTATATATTAAGAACAAACAAAGAAACCTTGCTGCCTCGCTTGCTGCCCTCTGCTCGGGGCACTCAGGCTATTCCAGTAAACCGAGTACTGCATGAGTAGTCTTATGTACACACACGTACACGATTCATAACCTTAAATTCTGTTCGGGTGTGAGAATGTGCTCAAAATTAGTGAGTAGTCCAATGTATTTGTAATTGTAGGGTTAAGGCCCCTACAAACACAAGTTGATATATCTATATCTATGGAGCACACTGAGTTACAACGGCTTGTAGCGTCTATGTATGGATATATCAACAATGTTATTCTTGTATTTCTGCGATGTAGCTGGACCTCTTTAGAGTGTAGGGGCCTTTACCAACGAAGATAGACCCTTCTATCTTCGTTGCCTTTACTATCTGTGGTTATAAAGTATGCTATAGAAGTAATCAGTGCCAAACATGATCTTTCTCTTTCGGAGGTTAATTTATCAATATTCAATAATAGGTATAGTTAGTAATTTTGCATTCTACAGTGCTATTATACGAAAAGAACACTTATCTTATTGGATGTTGGTGATACGGCCGCAGTGCAGACAGGCACCATGAACATATGTACACTGAGAAAAGTTTGGGACATTAGCCGCACAAAACAAGAGAACGCTACTGTATTTTTCTTTTGGTGCTGCTGCTGCCTCATTTTGGGACGTCTCGCGTCTCATAGTGGGACAAGAGATACTCCGTACGCGGACCTAACCTTTACGTGAGCGTTAGCGGGAGGGATGATGCCTCGCTTTGGGGCAGTGGACGTCCCGAAGTGAGGCAGTAACCACACCAAATCAAAGTACAAGAGCGCTCTCTTGTTTTGTGCAGCAGTTATACCAAACTTTTCTCAGTGTAGAAAAGTGTGCATCAAGTCAAAACATGTGTCCGACTTTGCGAAATCATCAAGCAGCGGCAGTAAAAATTACTGGTTCGTAGCAATGTGAGTATCCCGCCCGTCTATATAGGCTGGGTGCATTCCGATGGTGGCGATAGACGAAACGATAACAGCGCTGACAGTGAACGAAGCGAATATCACAGTACCCCCGTTTTATAGTGTTTCCCGTATTCAAAGTATAGCTACGTCAATAGAAAGCGCTTGAAAAGATTTTGTACATGATATAAGAGTCTAGTATGATCTTATTTTTTTGATTTAGTTATAAAAAACATAATATTAACTATTTTAGTAGATCATAAATCGTTTACAATACGAATCGCAGATAGCAGACGTCAACGCACTTTCATAAACAATATCGTTTGCACTTTGGAATAGACATGCGCGTTAGAAAATGCTGTATTTATAAATGCTGATATAACATTAAAAACAGCCCTAATTTAAGTTTCTACAAATTTCCTTTGATATGATACAAAAGGCAACATGCCTAAGCATGGATAAATGCAGTGAAAAAGTTGAAGTAAATATATCTAACCTTCAAATTTTTCCTCTGTGTGTTTAATTTCACAATTATTTATAGCCCCAATAAATTACACTGGACACCTACGCGTAAAAATAAAATTTGTAGTGCGCATTTTATTGATAACGCAAAAAAATGACTCACTCCGTCATTCCTGTATTCCTTTACGCAGCAGACGTGGTTGCTGTCAACGAGTTTTTTTGTTTTTTTTTAAGCCTTCTGGATTAAAGGAAATGGAGTGGGTGATTTTATCGAATCCAGTTTCAATTAAAATGTCCATTTTTAACGTTTTTAATATAATTACTTTAAATTTATTATTAAAATATTAAAACTTTTGCGTCATGCCATGCATTTGAGATAGTACATGGGGGTACTGTGTTTACACGGGCAGCCGTTTTGTACGCCACCTGCTATCCACCCAGACCATACTCAAGCTTTTTTCTTTTATTTATTATCTTATATTGTGTCATTAGTTTGTGTATACTCTATGTCTAACTGTAACTGTATAACTGACTTTTTACATAGTTCATCAGTATTTTTGTACCTACATGTACAAGCAAATAATTTATTTATTTATTATTTTAACTAGCTAAAAAATTAACAATCGCAAAAGGTGTAAAACTACTAATTATTATATACATATAAATTATCATGAAGAATAATTTATTTTTATGACTTCTATCGTTGATGTTAGAAACACGATTTTTTTCATAAATATATTTTTTTCTCGCCTTCGGCTCGGGTGTCAATTTACACGAGTTCTGGGCTGTCCAATTTTTTACTATCTACTTCTTTTTAATTTGATTATTTTCTTTTGTATTATGATAAAATCGTACATTACGCCTCTACAGGGAAGAAAAAGTGGTACTTCGGTCCGCTCATGCAGGCGCTCATTTCACATTGGGTATATCATTCCTGTTGTCTTCATGAAAAGTTCTCACCCACATGTGGAGGTTTGACACACACACACATATACATTCACTCCAAAAAAAATAAATTGAGAATAGCTGACTACTGACACGTATGCCAGAGCAGACGAAGGGGACTAAATCGCCGGGAAGCCGCTTAAAGGGAAGCAGTAGCGTTCCCCCTTCTCAAACTGTTCGATCTATTTCTATGTTCCAGTTAATTTAAAAAACTATCAATCACATAAGCCCCATCTTGCACAAAATGATTAATAGCAACGAGTACTTCGCCGGTCAAGTCCAGATATTACGCAAAATTATAAATATTAAAAGTTATAAACACATGTAGATATAACCGTAATTTTGAGGTTAGCTGTCAATGCGTAAACGCGTCTTATAGGTTCCAATTAATAGGAAAAACGACAAATCAGATCCACTTCAGCTAGCACAGGATGATTCATTATAACGAGCACTATGCTGCTCATGTCCAAATATTAATTTCCGTTGTAAATAGAAAAAGATATCAGCGATAGAAAAAGTACGTTTGTCGCTACTGCATCCCCTTAATATAAAATAAGATTATTTGATAATATCAATATTAATCGAGCTCGAGGAGATACCATTTTGTATATATAGGAGATAGGTAATATAATTAACAAAGAAAAGTTACAACATACAATAATCCCAGACACCGCAACATAGGTGGACTAAGCCTCCAGATCACATAGGTATTTCTGTAGTGCAAGTTTGAATTTGCACGGAGTTGTAGATTGCGCAGAGATTCTGAGAGAGAGTGTTCCAAAAGCATGCACATTGGACCTAGAAAAATCATATACCGTGAAGGGCGTAGTTCCGGGTCAGACCCACTTTCCGGATCAATTCCTTATATAAATCATTATATTTAGATTTATTTGAAAGGAAATTTATAAATAAAAATATATAATATTTATGAAATATTCACTTATCTAGTATTAAAGTTTGAGAATATATTTGCGTTTAGAAAATTTAAAAAAAAATATAATTTCGGACGTGTTCATGTGAATTAAGATTGACTCCATTTTCTTACAGTTGCCCGTAAGAAACGAGCCTTTAGTTTTAGTTTTGTTGTGCGATGTTTTTTCACCGTCACGAGGTAAGTTTTGCATTATTGTTTATTAAATACTTAATTAATACAACAAAAAAAGATTTTTAATAGGTAAATAACTTTATCAATAAAAAAATAGGTGATCAGTATTTGATCCCTTTTCCCGTACGCTTACGCAATTCTGGATAAACTGATCAGGAAATGCTCCGCGTTGCAATTATTTTTCAGACTTAAATTTTTTAAATTTAACCTGGATACTTGCTAATAAATTTCTAGCTTTAAAAATAAAATGTTATTTTTTGCAAAGAGCAGTTTCTGATCAAGTGTTTCTTATAAAAATATAAAGATTTTACCAATGTTTTATGTTAGTACCAGCAATAGCAACATCTGATCAGTGGATAAACTATCATGAAGAAACCCTCACAAAAGAAAAAAAAATTAGAAGAAGAAAAAGAATTGAAAAAGAATTTGAGACTAGAGAAGATGAAAATAAAAAAGGAAAAAGAAGTGGAAAACAAGAAACGAAACGACAAAAAGCCAACGTTCAAAAAGTCAAAACCCGTAAAAAAATAATCAGAAAAAAAATGTTAACGATTTCAAAGACTTATTGCAAATGCATTCCTACTTGTGATATTACCTTACATTTACTTATAATAAATAATTTATCTTTCGATAGTAAAAAACCTATATTATTTATGTAATAATAATAAATATTATTTATGTAGTAATAATAAATATTATTTATGTAATAGTAATTATTTATTATTTATGTTATAATAATAAATATTATGTATTTATTAATAATAATTGTTATTTATTGTATTAACAGATTAACATTAATAATGAGAAAGTTAAATATATTTTTTTATCACACTCTAACCTAAATATGACACTGGTGTGGAAGGTGATTATTTACCGAATGAGACTTTTTCGAACGAGCGAAGCGAGTACTATTCCTATAATGTATTAGTCTTTATTTTTAAAGCATGTATTTCATGTGATCAGGAATAGGGTACCGTTTGATCAGAAACTACGTCTGCATGCGATTAGTCTGACCCGGAACTGCACCCCGGACATTTTTTCATATTTTCATTAATTACTAATTTATTTTCCCAGTTTTTTTTTATTTGAACGTATTAAATTAAAGATAAAACTTGAATAAAGTTAAATAAAATGAAAAATTTTTACTTTCTCATGCTATATTCGTCTATGATATAAAAAATACTGCACGTTTACGGTTAGTTGACCCGGAACTACGCCCTTCACGGTACCAGTTTCAGTAACGCACCTTTGGTATTCAGAGTTCTTTTGCCCTTACTAGTGCTGGATTGGCGTTTTTAATTATTAAATAATTTTTATTAAAGAGCTTTTAATTACCAACAATTTAAGACATTATTTTCTAAAATAGTTCTTTAGTTATTTTGAAAAATGTCATTTTTTGAAACATACGTTATAACTTTTGAATCTCTCTATCAATCTTTATGAAAATTTATTCAATTATTAAGAGAATTATTAGCATGAATTTGTTAAATTTTCAGCCATGAATGTTTATTATTTTTCCAGAAAATCGATTTTCTATGACATTCGATAACAGAAGTAAAACTGCTCTAATTTTATATACAAATAGCACTTTTGTATCTTGAGAGCTGTATATTTTTTCTAAGCATTTGATTAAGAAGTTATAAGATATTTCAGTTTTTCTGCTTCTAAGTTTTTCTTTTTTAAATATTTCTAATTAAAGAACTGTTTAATGGATTTTGATTTTTGACGTCTCATTTTATTTGTGTTTTTAAATTCTTTCAAAATATAATTTTTTTAATTATCCTCCTTCAATATCTGATAAATTAATATTCGTTAAAAATTTTTGCCTATATAGTTAAAGATATTGATATTTCTTCATATATTTAACGACATATTGTATTAAATAGGTAAAATATAAAAGAATTATAAATATAAGATGATAAAAACCTATAAGATTCTAAAAAGTATTGGATAAAGTAAAACTTAACAAGTATATAATAGATAAATAAAAAATTTGCATAAGTGTTAAAAATATATTTGAAATAGTGAATAAATTTGAAAGTGATTCACAAATATACATTAAAAAAATATACAATAAAGAACAAATTAAAATAAGCATATTATCATTAATAAATGACTTATAAAAAAAGAATGGAAAAGTATTAAAAATTAAGAATGTTTCATTTACGATTTTGTAAAAATTCGATAAAATTTATAATGTAACGTATAAAAAAGGCGGACGAACGCAATTCACACCCAAAACGTCTCGCGCCGAAGTCGAGTGCTCTAACCATTGAGGTAACATCCGCGCTGCTTGATATGCTGCATATTCTCGTGTTTCAGGTCGTCAGTCTCCGTGACAATAGAATAATATCTCAAGTTTAAAATTATTAATTATAACAAGCTAATATATCACGCTCACTCGTTTGATATATCGGCCTATTTTCAATTACCGA
This sequence comes from Megastigmus dorsalis, assembly GCA_900490025.1. Classification (NCBI taxonomy): domain Eukaryota; kingdom Metazoa; phylum Arthropoda; class Insecta; order Hymenoptera; family Megastigmidae; genus Megastigmus; species Megastigmus dorsalis. The sequence continues at coordinate 17,766 of UELU01138866.1, forward strand.
AAATGCAGTTGGTAAGGTAGGGATCTATAGTCCCATTGTCGGCAATTTTTCGAAAACCCAAAACTCAGCCGGTGTGGTAGGCATCTAGTGTCCCGTTACTGGCCATTTTTCGAAAACTTATTTTACCAAACACATTCGGTCGGTAAGGTTCGGTTGAAGGACGGACGGACGGAAAACTTTAGATTTATTATTTTAAAATATAAGAGTAAGAAGTAAGATAAGAAGTCAGAAGTAAGAAGTAAGATTGACTTTGATTGTATGAGATCAACTGAATTGACTGTGATTCATTGTGATCAAATGAGATCAACAGTATTCAACTGTGATTGACTGTGATTCATCGTGATCAACTAATTAACTGTGATCTGTGATCAACTGTGATCGACAGAGATCGACTGAGATCATGCGTGATCGACTGCGATTCGCAGTGATTAGCAGAGATTGGCTATAATTTATTGCGATCGGCTTAGATTGACTGTGATGAACGGTGACCAATTGTGACTGTGTTTAAGTAAGTTTGACTTTGATCGTCTGTTATCAACTGAGATTGACTGGGATTCTTAGTGATCAAATGAGATCAAGTGCCGCTGCACTCATCCGCTGAACTATACACTACAAAAAGAGTTCCTTACTTTAAGATCGAAACCGGCCTGAAAATAAGGAGCAGCAAATTTAAGACGAGCCCTATCTTAAAATGGGAGCAACCCCAAGTGATCTTAAATTCAGACAACTGTTTGTCTTAAAATAAGATTCAATGTAATCTGACTCTTCAAAAACAAATTTGATATCACAAAACTATATAAATTAAATATAATCATGGTAACTGCGTTTTCTCCATAGTTAGGAGCTCCGTAGCTTTTCGTGTCTAGGTGTGGTATTCGGTCGTACTAGGTGTCTAGGTGTATAGGGTCGCCGATGATGGAGTCTAGCTAGGAGCTCCGTAGCTTTTCGTGTCTAGGTGTGGAATTCGGTCGTACTAGGTGTCTAGGTGTATAGGGTCGCCGATGATGGAGTCTAGCTAGTGCGCTCCGTAGCTTTTCGTGTCTAGGTGTGGAATTCGGTCGTACTGGGTGTCTAGGTGTATAGGGT